>JANIJG010016278.1:31602-83977 GCA_024611175.1 Megaceryle torquata
TATCTGTTCCTGTGTGGCCTGTCCTGGGTGTTCCTGCACTGGCAGGGGGGTTGGACTCCATGATCTCCAGAGGTCACTTCCACCCCCTACCATTCTATGAGAGAGCTATCAATGGAATCTAGTACAGATGGGTGGTTACACAAGTTATTGCATAGTTGGTTTAGACTGTTCAGACTTCAGACAACAGTGATTGTAATTCAGCCATGATATGGAAAGCTCAGTCTGTGTATTACATTTAATTATTCCTATTTAAGAGTCTGGTAACTCTATCCTGTCAGAAAACCAGCCTTGCAAAGCAGAATCATAGACTGTTTGGGGTAGGAAGGGACCTTTAAAGATCATCTGATCCACCCTCGTGCTACAGGCAGGGACATCTTTCACTAGATCAGGTTGCTCGAAGCCTGACCTTGAACACTGCCAATGATGGGGCATCCACAGCTTCTCTGGGCAACCTATTCGAGTGTGTCACCTCCTTCAGTTTAAAACCATTGTCCCTTGTCTTGTCACTATAGGCTTTGGTAAAAAGTCCCTCTCCATCTTTTTATAAGCCCCCTTTAAGCACAGAAAGGCTGCAGTAATGTCTTCCCAGTGCCTCCTCATCTCCAGGCTGGACAAGTCCCAGCTCTCTCAGACTTTCTTCATAGGAGAGGTGTTCCCAGTCTTGGATCATTTTCATGTCCCCCCTCCGGACTCACTCTAACCAGTCCATGTCTTCCGTGTTTTGGGGATAGTACACCTGGTGAGGTCTCATGAAAGCAGAGTAGAGGGAAGAATAAGGTATCTTATGATGGCACTTCCAATTAGTCAAAGCTTTAACGCAGATATGCTTAAATATTTCCCTGTAGCGTGTTGCCCAGAAAAGAAAGCAGGCTTTTAAATTCAAATAAGCCTGATTCTATCATAATTTAAGCTTAACTGATTTTCTTTTATATAGAAAAAAAATGAAATGGACTACATTTAAAAAAGAAAACACCCTTGCCCCCTGCCCCACCCTCTCAAAACCACAACCACAATACAAATAAATCTGGTTTCTGGTCAGCTCTGTCAACTCTTATCTCTGCAGGTAGGCCCATGCTTCCAGACTGAGTAAGCTCAGAGAGTTTCTAAATGGCAGCAAAATTCTGCCCCCACAGTTCCTAGTACCTTCTCTTTAGAACTTCTGAAGCCTGATCGGTTGCTTTCTGCTCCTTCCTGTGGCTCCTTGTCATGGAGGAACATGCTTCTATCTCCCTCTTCTGGCTCTTGTCTGTCACAGTGAAAACTGCCAAATTCATTGTCCTCTCAAAGACGGGAACAACTTCTGCCCCCCAGGTAACCCACTGACCCAGTTGTCTTGAAAATCACCACCACTGTAGATGTAAAGGAACAAAGAATCACAGAATTGCTCAGGTTGGGAAAGACCTTTAAGATCATCAAGTCCAACCTCAACCTAACCCTACTACCCTAACTCTAACAACCCACCACTAAACCCATGTCCCCGAGCACCACATCCAAATGATTTTTAAACATATTCAGGCATGATGACTCAACCACTTTCCTGACATCCTGTTCCAGTGATGAACATCTCTTTCTGTAAAGTAGTTTTTCCTGATATCCAACCTAAACTTGCCCTGGTGCAACTTGAGGCCATTTCCCCTTGCCCTGTCACCAATGAGATGAGACCAACCCCACTGTTGCTACAACCTCCTTTCAGAGATTTGTAGAGAGCAATAAGGTCTCCCATCAGCCTCCTCTTCCCCAGACTAAACAGCCCCAGCTCCCTCAGTCACTCCTCACAGGGTATGTTTTCCAAACCCTTCACCAGCCTAGTAGCCCTCTTTGGACCTGCGCCAGCACCTTGATGTCATTTTTGTAGTGAGGTGCCCAGAACTGCACACAGTACCTGAGGTGAGGCCTCACCAGTGCCAAGTACAGGGTCAGGATTACTTCCCTAGTCCTGCTGGTCAAACAATTTCTGATACAGGCCAGGATGCCATTGGCCTTCTTGGCCACCTGGGCACACTGCTGGCTCATATTCAACTGACTGTTAATCAGTACATCAAGGTCCTTTTCTGACAGGCAGCTTTCCAGCCACTCCTCCCCAGGCCTGTAATATTCCCTGGGGTTGTTAAGATCAGAGTGCAGGACCTGGCACTTGGCCTTGTTCAACTTCATACCACTGACCTTGGCCCATCAATCCAGCCTGTACAGATCTCTCTGCAGAGCATCCCTACCCTCAAGCAGATCTGCAGGCTTACCAAGTTGCAGGAGGAGATCAGGTTAATCAGGCAGGACCTGTCTTTCATAAGCACATGTTGACTGGGCCTGATCACGTGATTGTCCAGTGTGTACCACGTGATGGCACTCAAGATGATCTGCTCTGTAACTTTTCCTGGCACTGAGGTCAGAATGACAGGCCTGTAGTTCCCCAGTTCCTCCTTCTAGCATTCTTATGTGTAGGTGGGCATCACGTTTGCTAATCTATTCAACTGGGATCTCCCCAGTTAGCCAGGACTGCTGATAAATGATGGAAAGTGGCTTGGTGAGCACTTCTGCCAGCAACCTCAGTATGCTTTGGTGGATCCCATCTGGCCCTACAGACTTATGTGTATATGTGTGTGTGTGTGTGAGTGGTGCAGAAGATCACTGTCCATTTCCTGTTGGGTTATGGGGAACTTCATTCTCATCCCTGTCTTCTGGCTCAGGGGGCTGGGTGTCCCAAGAACAACCAGTCTTACTATTAAAGAGTGAGACAAAGAAGGTGTTCAGTACTTCAGCCTTTTCCTCATCCTTTGTCATTGTGTTTCCCTCTCCATACAGAAAAGGATGGAGATTCTCCTTAGCCCTCATTTCATTCCTAATGTATGTACAGAAACAATTTTTATTGTCTGTTACAGAACGCACTGCAATTGAATATGCTCCTGTCCTGTATTAGAAGTTGAGTATCTTTCTGTGGCAGAATCTCAACATCAGTGCTTTCTTGCAAAGAATAGCCCTGTAGTTTCTTTTGCTATAGGTGTTACATCTGGGTTCTCATCCCCCAGTTTGGGGAATTTTTTTGTTTGCTTGGTTGGTTTGTGTGTGTGTGGTGTGTTTTTTTTAGTCTTATGTCTACCATCTGGCTTTGGAAATTGCTAGGTATTTTTGTCCTAAGAAATTCCTTCTGTCAGCCATGAGCATATAGTCATAAACTATACTTTCAAGTTCTAAAATTACCAAATTTTAATATTTCACCACCTAAGTTTCCAAAAGGAACACTGGTTTTAGTTAGCAATGCCAGATATAGTCCAATTCCTGCTCCAAATTTAAGACTAACCTGTGATTTCTCACCTGCACCCAGGTAAGAGAAAATAGATAAATGCTAGTGTGGTATACCTACATTTCAAAGTCTGCACACTGCACTCTGTCTTCCTGTAGAAATTGATCAAAATTTGCTATTCTGGCATTGTTTTTCCAGAATAAGTATATCCACATGGAGTTTATACCAAAATAAATATTCTGGAGTACTTCACTTAGTTCTCAAATATGGACAAGTTGTTAAATACTTGCAGCCAAGAATCTGGGAACATCTGTGGGGTTCATTCCCTATAGAAATATTTCTCCCTGCCTCTCACAGCATTGGATTTTTGCTATAACCTTCATATGTTATTTTGGGCTTGTTTTTTGGTTTTGTTTTTCCTCTGCATTCATCTTCCTTTTTCATGTTTCAGTTTTAAAAAGACAGGTAATAGTGTAAAAGTTCACACAACCTTCTTGGCACTGACATATGCACACATTACTATTTATTTCCGTTAAGTGAACTTAATGACTGAAAATGAGGGACTGATGGAGTGTGGTGTGAAGCAGTGATGATAGGTGCAAACACTGTGGGGGAACTTACTGCCTTCACCTTCAGGCATCTACATCTGGACTAATCATCCTAAATGTCTTTTGCAGTCATGGGAGGGACATTTTTAGGGGGGAAATCATTGTACTTGTTTTAAATGTCTGCTTTTAGTATGGGATGCTTATAAAGTACTCACTTGGAACTTCACAGGAATTAGTCATTTGCTTAAGGTGTAGTACTTCTATAATACTTGAGGAGTAAAATCCTAGGATGAAAATGCCATGAAGGCGCTATCATTTAGAGACCACTTCCCTCTGGCAGACAGAAGCTGAGCTTCCACCAGCAGACTTTTTGTCAGGCTTTCAACATTTGGAGAGTCTGAAAATGCTGTTTCAAGGACTGTTATATGCTACTTCACTGGACTGTGAATAGGATATTTAATCCAAAATTCAGAGAACATATTTTAGACTTGAGGATTTCCCAAAACAAATAAAAAGTATTTGAAATTCTGGTCCCAGAAAGGATTGCTCCAAGGCTAGTCCCAGTTTCACATTAGGCTTGCTTCTTTCCTGAGTTTTGATTTAAGGGTGGTTCTTTTTTGTTGTTGTTGTTTGTTTGGTTGGTTGGTTTTGTTTGTTTGGTTTTGGGGGGTGTGTTTGTTTGTTTGCTTATTTTGGTGGTTTGGTTTGGGTTTTTTTCTGGGTTGTGTTTTGTTGTTGTCATGAATCTTGAAAGTTCTTTCACTTCTTCTGTGTCATTCCAACTTTGCCAGACTCCATGATATTTTTCTGGTAGAAAATGGGTGAAGCTATAGTAATTGACCTGAATGTATCTTTAAGTAGTGTGAATGTGTGTTTTAATTGGATACTGAATTAATAATTTGAAATAAGATGCAGAGATTACATTATTAACAGCTCAGTGCTTTCAACACTGAGTTTTTGTACCTACCTAATAAAAAGTCTCTCACTGAGATGTACTTGTAATTGATGAGATATAAGCATGAGAAATTTGGTGTTTTGCCAGGAGTAGCCAAGTTTGCCATGTAATATGGAGGCATTGCTTTGATAAACTGGTAAAGTTTTCAAATAACACTGAAAAAAAACACAGCTGGAAGATGTTTATGGTACCTTCCTCAGTGTAAGAGAGCTGACTTTCTAAACACAGCTTTTAAAGTATTTACCTTCACCTTTATCTTGCATTTAACACTCAACAGCAAATTAAATGTTGCTGTGAAGTACAGTGCTGTGCCAAGTATTCAAAATTTAAGATCTATGGGGTGAATAGTTCTTTTTATAGATTTCCCTACTTCCCCCCCTTGAATCTTTACAATAATAAAAGGCTTATGGGACTTACAAGATGTTAATAGGCAGAGGTTACTTTCAACTTGTGCAAAGGCTATGTTGCCTGTTTTTTCAGCTGTACTTTACAAAGGTACATCTGAACTATTTTTATGCACATCCTTTGTATAAATTTTATCTGAAGAAAAATAATTTGAGATATTCTGTTTGAATTTCATAGAGCTTGTTTTATGTAAACAGTGGATTTAACATTGATCTTAAGGACAATTTTGTGCATTGAAAAAACAAGGTTTATTAGTTACAGTATAGCAAGCATAGTTTAATGTTTTTCTGCTACTCAGTTCAGTTTTCAGTAGTGATCTCTAATGTATATTACTAAATGGGTTTTTAGTTCTGTTCTTTTCAAACTTTTTTCACTGTCTTCCAGCGCATTAAATCTGGCAGAGATGGCAGTGCCCGTAGCCACAGAGAAGGAAATGCTGCTGGTGGTGAGTACTTAATGCCTCTGCTTAAATATCAGATTTGTCAGATCCTAAAGAAAATAGTTTTTCTTCGTGTTTGTAAAACCTCCTTACTTTCTGAAATGCACACAAATGTGCATTGAGTAATATGTAAGTACTTCACAAATTTTGGGTTGTACTTTTGGATTCTCTCATTGCTGTATGAAATGTCAATCAGTATAGTAGCATGGATTGCTCTAAGGTTTGTTCTTTATATACAGATCTCAGTGTATTCCTAAAGCTAAATTTCTACTTGTTTTCAGTACTGTGGACTTGAACATTTTTATGCCATTAACTTTGGAATATTTGCTATAAGGAATCATTTATTATAACAAAACAGGACATGTAAGCCATGAAAACAGGGAATTCATTGTCTTTATTTAATATGGAGGAAAGGGAATTTTGTGCCCACCATCTAGGCTATTACATTAGACTTTTGTTACAAGTTCAAGAGGCTGTTTTGTGCAACCAACTCCATAATAAGATGACCCCCATAATATCTTTGAGCTGTTCTTCCTCTTTTCCCAATATAGCAGTGTTGAAGCACTAGAGGCTTCCCTAGAGGAATGCTTGCTCTCTGACTACTAAGTCTCTCTGCTCCTGTAGATTTACAATGCTGACTTTCATAAGTGTAAAACTCCAGCAGTGTAAGTTTGGAAACTGGCCTGCTCTGTCTTTTCTGTACTAAGTAGTCTGCATATTGCAGAGGTAATGATTTCCCTCCCCCAATATGAAGTCCACAAAAACCTAGTAATGTTAAACCTAACTGTTCACCGCCGCTGCTCAAAGGAAACTAGCAGACTTCAGGCTACTTCAGCCACCTGGAGAAAAAAAAAAATCCCTATTTTGGTCCCAAAAGCAAATGGTTTCTTTGTATTCTGCGTTTGGTTTATCTTAATATTGATGAATCTCAAGAAATTATATCCCCTATAAATTCTTACCTCTCTTCCCTTCCCTTTATGAGAAATAATATATGGAATTTATTTTTTCTTATTTGATAATTTTATTTCCCCACCAACATAGCAGATACCTTACTACATTTATCCAATTATGTATATATTCCAATATAGGGTCATGAAAAGTCATAGAAATCACTAGTGTCATCTGAGGATGACCATAGGATGCTGTTACAGTTATGAAGACTGCTGTACTGTGTTCTCTAAGTGTTAAGAATGAGTGTTGCATGCTTAAGAAAGATCTCATTCCTTTTTCAGCTCAGTAGTTTCACTAGAGAAGCTTTTAAATAATTTCTTGATATGTAGAAAAAAACATAATTCATCTAGGATTGAATTTTACCTTTTCTGGGCCTCTGGCCAAGGTAATTCTGGGGGTGAAATTCCTTATTTTGTTAACAGAGAGGGATGGAAACGTTTCTGGACTCTCCTTTGTTATATAAGCCCTATGATCAGGCAGCCAGCTAGCTAGAGGTGTCAGCAAAACAGCAGTATGAGACATTTGTCCCTGTTTTCTGTCATAAAGTGGAGATCCACTTTGGCTTATAATAGATGGAAATGAAGAGCAGCATTGGAAGTGGGTGAAAGTATTTACACAGTTGTGCAGAACATTATATCAAGTATACAGGCAAATGGCACAAAGAGTCTCTTACAGCTGTATTTTGCAATTATCCCTACCCTCATTAGTGAAAAAGGGGTATAAGGAGAGGGTGAGTCAGTAATTTAGCAAATGAAGATATAAATAACAATCAAGCTGGAAAGATGCTAAGGCAACATTCATTTCCCCCCACAACCAGAGTATTGGGAGAAGAGCAAATGCAGAAATACAGACACTTAGGATGCTACCATAAGGAAGATGAGAGGGTCAGCAGGGTTGGAATTGACCTAGAATTTGTCCTATCAAAAATTCTTAGATTGTTGCTCAAGAAATTGTCAAATTCATGAAAGAATGGGAAAAAACCCCAGAGTTTGGGAACAGGTCTGTATAAGAGCAAATTCAGTACTAAAGATACAACCTTTCTGGAAAGAACTCAGCAAGACAAGTGGGGGTGCAATGAAGGCCCTGTGTTGAACTTGAACTTAACTTTCTGCTGGGATTCTTAATTAAAAGTTGTGATAAGATGTACTGCTTACATTTTTAGAAAGAGTCAAAGGCATTAGGCATTTTTCAACTAGTAATGTTGACTCTGGGGAGCCTTAACAGTGAAGAAATGGCACACTCTCAGCACCAGATGTTAAGGACTGTGGTGTAGTTTGTCTGCCTTTCTACTGAGGATGACTAAGAGAAATTTAAAGACCAGTTTTGTCCAGTCTTTGGCATTATTCACCTGAGTGATGAGTCTGTATTTTGCATTTTAATAAATTTCTGAACATGGTCCACCTGAAGATACATACGAAGTATAAACAGGGGTGATTTTATTTCAGACTCTTGGTATGCTTTTGATAAATGAATGGCTTCAAAATAAAAGAAGAAACATTTGTATACACTTTTAAGATTAGTCTTTTCCAGTGGTATTGCCAAGACCAAAGGGGATCACTTACCTACATTGTATGAGGGATTTGCCATCATTACTGAACCCAGTGAAGCATGGAATCTTCCTTAGTTTAGTGCTTACTAGCTGAAGTAAAACACCTAGTAGCCAAATGAAGTGTGTATGCATTACAAATATTTTAAGTGTGATGCATGTATTATTTCTTCTTACCAACTCACTGCCCCCATAATTGCTGGCATTCCTAACAGTTGTGGGTTTTTTTTCCCGCAAGTATTTTGTCCCTATATAGTTATATACATTAGGAGTATTAATAATTCAGGCTTCCTTGGTTTAGGCAGTATGATCTAAAATTGCTTTTAAAGAGGAAAACAAGAGGAAAGAAATAAATATGGGCTCCCTAGTTCAAGAGAGACAAGGGACTGCTGGAGAGAGTCCAATTGAAGTGTACAGAGACAATGAAGGGATTGGAGCATCCCTCTTACGAGGAAAGGATGAGAGACCTGGGTCTGTTCAGCCTGAAGAAGAAAAGACTGAGATGGAAACTTATCAATTTTTATAAAATATCTGAAGGGCAGATGTCAAGAGGATGGGGCCAGTCTCTTTTCAGTGGTGTGCTGTGATAGGATGAGGGGCAATAGTCATAAACTGGAACACAAGAAGTTCCACCTCAACATGATGAAAAAATTCTTCACTGTGAGGGAGCACTGGAACAGGCTGCCCAGAGAGGTTGTGGAGTCTCCTTCTCTAGAGACTTTTCAAGACCTCCCTGGACATGATCCTGTGAACCTGCTTTAGCAGGGGTGTTGGACTCGATGATACCCAGAGGCCACTTCCACCCCCTGCCATTCTGTGATTCTGTAAATGAACAGGGTTTGTACATCATCAGACACTTACTACTTTGCCAGTATAAATTAAAACAGAAGGTGTATGTGATGCATGGAAGCTTAATTCAAATAATTTAGTGTATGTATGAATGGTAGACAGAATGGAAAAAGGTAGATCAAGAAAACTGACATCTATGTCAGTGTCAGCTAAAGTCTGCTCTTGTCTGGTGAGATGGATAAGCATTACAAGTAAAATGCCTACCCAAAATTGAACACACTTGTTCACTCAGTATGAAAAGTGAAATTTTCTTCTAACAATTATCAGATTTATGATTTTTCAATCTTGTTGAATCATGTTGGAAGCAGATGACGTTGGTACACTCACTTAAAATTCTTCTTTTCAATTTAAAAAATGGAGGAAGAAAAGAGAAGAAAAAATACAAGACCCCGAAGGGGAGCTAAAAGTACATCTGAGTGTATGCAGTTCTCAGAATTTCCTTTCCAATAAGCTTTTCTTGTTTTCATGATTATTTTTTTGTGTTTTGTGGAGATGTGACAGTAACATCCAGAATTTGGAAGTTTGGACACTGTTTTTTCCTACCCTGAGAGATTTTTTTACTGTTCAATAGCATAAAGCCTTTCATAGATAAGTGAAAGTATGACTTTAAGGAATACATTACCGTAACAGTGTTTACTTGGTGTCTGCATTTGCCCTGCTCTCTGAATGGGGAGGTTTGTACTGGCTGAGAGGGAGGTTTTCTACTGGATGAGAGGAGCCATGCAGTCTTGGACAGGAGCCCAAAGAAGCAGTGTTGAATTCAGCAGATGAAAGGCTGAGCACTTTGCATTCTCCTTGTTACCTAAGCCTGTCCAGATGAATTTGGAAAGGAAACCATGTGAGGATAATTTAGGTGTCTTTGCCCTTTTTCATTTTGCCTGTGAAGATGATAGTGGAGAAATGGGTTTGTCCATCCCAAACAAACAACCCATATTCAGACACCCTTTACCAGCCCATAGGGATATCTTCATGTAATATGAAAGCACATTATAGATGTTAGGCAATAAGCATCCCAAATAATCTTGACTCTGATAGAGGCAAGAGATTTTCTTGTTACCCTGCACCCAGGACTTCATGGTCACTTATGTTTCCTAGGCTTTGTGTGCCTGTTAATGCCTCATTAATTACAAATCATGATGGGATGGTTCCATTTGGGGGGAAAAAAAAATAATAAAGTTGGGGTGGGTTTTTTTGATAAACGGACAGGGGAAATAGCTGAGTGAAGAAAACATGTTAATCTGTTCTCTACATCTGAACTGATCTAAGGACTTAGCTGAACTGACACAACATAAACATTCAACAGAATTTCAAATCAAAATGAACTGCAGCGTTAAAAAATTGCATCTGCTTCCCATGCCATTTCTCAGTTTTAACATAATATTCTCCCTGCTATGCTGAAGTTGCTGTTCTCCATGGTCAAACCAAACCAAAGCCCTCTCTTCTCAAAAGATGGTGTCTTCATCCCAAATATGAAAGATAAACGGAGCTTCATTCAAACACATTCTGAATTTATCAAAGTATCTATAGTCTTTAAAAGCATTAGCCCACTATGCTCTCTTACCTAAACATTTTGCAGAGGAGGTAGATTACCAAGTAACCTTACCTTTGATCTTTTCTTGATGAGTAAAACGATACTAACATTTCTAATTTAGGTTATTTGTGATACTGGAGGAATTTCTAATGCAGTAGTCCCATCATTGTAATTGCAGTTTGTGAGATTCCTTTAAAAAACAAATAGAAATATCATGGATTTTATGGGTTGAAGTGTTATGCTAACAGGTATCTTGCTAAGTAGGAAGTACAGAAATACTTTTAAATTTTTTTTTTTTTTTTTTTTGCTAGATATCACTACTTAAAATAGGATTGTTCTGAAATAGGATTACCTTTGCACATGTTGCTTTATTCATTATTCTGCCATATAAAATTAACTGTTGTTTTTAAATTAACTTTCATAAGGTTTGGGTTTTTTCCCCTCCAAAGTATATGTGGAGGAATTAGTTCACATTAGTTTAGCTGAACAAAACTGAATGAACAGAATATACTATACTTACAATAATTAAATTCTAAATACAACATTATGAGCATGACTTTTAAACAGATGAGAGGAAGGAATGTGGTCTAAAAGCTACTAGTATGCAGAGTATATTACCTATGTCTTTATATGCATAGTTCCCTGTTAAGACTATTGAACATGGGCTGTGAGGGGAAGGTAATGTCAGTGTGATAATCCAAATCTCAAGTATAATCAGTTTACAGAGTAAGCATATCTATAAATCAGATTTTTTAACTATATTGTCCAGCTTTGTTAATCAGTTACTGTTGCTCTTTCAGTGAAATCTGGAGCCATGTTCCTGCAGTCAGTTTATGTGTATGTGTCTATATTATCAACCCAGAATGAGTACCCTGGGACTGGCCTCCATGTGAACCACAGTAATAACATGCTTTATAGATAAAAGCACAATAAGTAAACAAATGAAGAGTGTGTATCAGTTGCAGGAAAGGTTTCATTAGATGCAGAGAGCAATTTAGTTCAGGAGTGGTCTTCCATTATTCAAAAACTTTATTTAATTAGGAGCATGTGTTTGTACAGTTATTAGAGTAATGCAAATAGAATTTTTCATTAAGAGTTTTTATTATTATACCTTTTCTCAATGTTAGTTTTGTTTTCTTATGTGTATTACTTCGGTGAAAGTTAGTTTCATACTCGTATGTCAAAAAAAAATGGAATGTGTATAAAATATTTTTCCTGGATTTGAGAGGGGGGCTGGGAATGATGTGTAGAAACTGTAAAATTCATCTCCCAAAAGTATGCATGCCTGAGATAAAATGCTTTAAAAAAATTCCTTCCCTGAAGTTCTCTTTGCTGTAGGATACCAACACCAGAAGCCTACATTGCAAGCTTGTATTTCTTACATTGGCCAAATTATGTATGTATGTATACTGAGTAGAAATACATAGATGTTTTATCTGCAAAGAGAATTACAAGAAGTAATTTCAAGATGGGATTTAAACTGGTGGCAGTTCATGTCATATGGTCAGCAGAATTTTTAATAGCTGCCATATTGGCAGCCAATCTGTATCCCGTGGCAGGGTGTTAATAAAAGCTTTATCCCAAATAGTTCAACAACTAGGACACTCCTCCTGAAAGATGGAACTGTGGGTTTGAACTCCCTCAGATGAAGGCAGGCATTGAAGCCAGACCCCTTGCTTCCTGAGCTACTGACATCTCCATGTAAGGTGATGGTGTCAACCACCTCTTACTCTCTTCCAGATGTACTTTTAAATGAAAGATGCTGCTCTTCCACATTGTTAGGTATGCTTAGAGCATAGTGCAGCCCATGGAAACTTGATACAGTTTTGTGTATGAGTTTAATTGAAACTAGCTGTGGGCTGCTACCAGAAGAGCTGTTAACCTTCCCTTTGCCCTGGCTGTAGATATAATGGTCATATAGATGTAAAGTGAGCTGTGTTACTTTGTTGATCCACTTGAGAAAAAAATTTCATTGGATTGGTTTGAAATGTCTTAGTAACATGCTCCAGCACAGCCTGCTAGCACTTCACAGCATGTGGAGGGTATGTGATTCAGGGCAGAAAGAGCCGGCTGCTCCCTTCTGTGGCAAGGTGGGGCTAAATTGGCATGGGTGTCCAAGAAAGCTTTTGTTTTCAATTGTTTGGTTTAGGGCAGTAAGATGTACAGATAACTTGTGGGTATTATGCTTATCACAGACATTTTGGTTTGTCTACCATCCTTTTTAAAATTCTTTTACTTAATATAAATTTTTTCACTTTCCTCTGGTAGTATCACTAAACCCTGTGTGTTTTTCTCTTTCACAGTTGAAAACCTTTAATATGCCATATTCTTCCTCTTTCCGTTACACCTCAATTAATCAAGGCAACCAATTAAACCTATGGAATTTCATTGACTAGTTCAGTCTTCTCCATGGAGTGTAGTTTCTGCTGTGTCGTTTCTGTCTTTGGATCTCTTTACTGCTTCTTCTAACTTTATTCATTGTTTTGTAAATTACTTTTTTTCCATGGCACAAGACTCTGTGCCTACTCCTGTCCTGCTCCTTCTCTCCCTGTTTTGTATTCTCCTCTAAACTGTCCTCAACATGTTTACCTCCACACCATATTTGAAGATCAGCACTCACCTCTTTGTTGCACAGGCCTGTCCAAAGCCCATTGAAATCAAGAGGTGGCCCTTTTCTCATTTCACAGCCCCTTGGTTGAGCCTCTCCCAGTCAAACCCATTGTTTCTTCCAAATCCTTCATTAAGCATTCACTTCTCCCATGAAACCTGTCAGGGAGAATTGATCTAAGGGAGGTTGGTGTACATAAAATATATTTTCCTTGCTTTGAAGTTTCACCTGTAATCTGTGTCTTGTAAATGTTTTAACTGTTTCACATGTGACAGTATTAGATCTTTCTTGGAGCAGAAACATTGTTTTCCAATTCAGGGCTGAGTAAATGAAGTCTGCAGTAGGATTTGTAGAGAAGTAAAGGTTTCTCATCTTTGCAGAAGGGTTGCTGTTTGGTTTGTTTTGTTGGGTTTTTTTTCATAGTAACGGTATTTATAAAAAGAACATCATAGTAAGTAAGACAATAGAAATGTGTCACCAAGTCAAAACTTTGTAATTAATGTTTGCTGACTGAAACACATTTTTCCTCCTTACAGATGGAGGACTTTTAATAACAGCATTGTTTTGTGTTGTAAACGAGCATGTTTATATTTGGCTGCATGGCACTCCTGCCTTGTAAATATACCAAGCTAAACATAAAACATTTTATTCTAGGAGAAAAAACTTGCATAAAAATTTGTTGTAGCAGATGAGATTGAAAATTTGCTGTGAATATTAAAAAAAAAGAGATTCAGAAGTGAACAGAATATTTAAAGTGTCTGGAATACTGTTGTGGCAAGAGAACGTTAATCTGACGTTGTCTGGGCACGAGGCAACCCTTGGAGCTGACACATTCCTTGGGGCCCTGCTGCAAACTGAGCAGCCAGCACAGTGTTTAGAGCAAGATGCAGGGCCAGGATGGTCTGTGTACATGAACTGTGCCTGCCTGCCATGCAGACAGCACATGCCAAATACAGTCTGCTAATTAAAAGCAAAGTTAGTGTTGTATTTAACCTTGACAGCATTCAACAGGTGGATCATACTAATGTATTAGTAAGCACACAGACCTATGAGATGTCTGTATGCATTGTGACAGTGTTTATATTTATCATGCTTATTTTAACTCCAAAATGTGACTGTAATTTATAAGCAACTGAAATGTCCACATTTGAAGCAGAAGTATTTTAATGTGTTTACTCCAAAGTACATAAGGCTCTGTGTGTGTGTGTATATATATTTCAAATTGAAGCACACATGTATGGACACAGTGCCCATTGTGTTTTAATGACTACTACTACAAATAAGTACTGTGTCCATCATGAAAAGATGGTTTCGTCCAAATCTTGTTTGACAGATAGTAACTGAATTTATGTTGTTCTTGTATCATGATTCCACAGAACATAACAGCATGTTACTTGTCTTCAACTATTTTTTTTTTCCTTTCCCTCCAGACATTGGTGGTACCAAGGGGGAAAGACTGAGTGCCAAACTAAAAGCTTTGCCTGGAACAAGTGAACCCTATGAAAGTAGCATCAGTAAAGAAATAGGCAAGTGCTCATCTTATATCTTAATCTCCTGGCCTTCAAGGAAAGGGGAGATGGAAACAAAAAGTTACTGGAAGAGCATGTAAAATTAGACAATTAGGAACACATTTTCCTCATTAAATAAACGTGAAGAGTGACTTTAGCTTAATTGTTCAGAGATCACTATAAAATAATTGTAAATATTAAGAATTTTGGCCCATGTAAATATTTCTTTGGATATCTGTCTGCATCCTTTAGTCAGTTCTTGTGGTTCTGCAATTGTATGTTGTTCACTAAGCCTGAATTTTAGGGTTTAAAAACCCAAATCCACATGGATTATGTTACTTTCTAAAATGCCCTTCTTTAGCCACCTCATCAGTCTTGCTGTTCTCTGCACTTTTCCATAGACTTTTCTCACTTAATGATTGTAACAAAATAAAGATAAATTTATTTTTAAAAAACAAGAGGGGAAACAAAAATGGTTCTATCAGTAGCACTGAGGTACTTTGCTCCTGTGCCATGCCTCAGTTCCTGAATGTGGTATCTTGTTCTCCTTCAGTGTTCATATGCTCTTCCTGGTCTGCAGTGCAAAGGCACCTTCCAGATGTGCAGTGTTGAAACCCACTCTTGTGTTTGATTGTATATGTTTGAAACAAAGGTCAAATTTCTTGCAGGTAACTGTTTCAAATCTATTTATTTAAACCCTAGATGCCTCCTACATTGATCCACTTGGCCCGCAAGCAGAAAGACCAAAAACTGCAGCAAGAAAAAGAATTGAGGAAGATGACTTTGCTGATGAAGAACTAGGAGAGGATTTGCTTCCAGAATAACATTTATATGTTATTCATTCATATTTTTTTATCCCTTAAAAAATGTTTTAGCAGAACTCTGATTATTTTGTAGTGGATTCTATTAAAATATTTGTGAAAAACTTTGGTTATATGGTATCTCATATTAAAAACATAGATTTGAAGTTGCAATGTCTTATAATAGGGTTTTTTTATTATTTTTTTTAATATTGCTGAGGTTATTTTACTTGCACATAAAAACTGCACTGGTGTACAAAATCTTTAGAAACTATAAAATGCATAAAGCTTTTGCTTTCAGAGATACATCCAATGATGATGATAAGCACAGCAAGCTCTGAAATTTCACCTTTCAATGCAGAATACCTCAAAGCACAGTTACAAGGTTGAAAGTGATGTATCTTTCCTCCAAAGCTGGAATGTATTTAAGGCCTGTGGATTGACTTTCTGAAAATGTTGGATGTGACCTTGGTCATCTTTAAGGTCCTGGTTCAGCAAAGCTTTTAATACTGATACTGAAGAATGCATCTTAATTTTGGTCTACACTTAGTCTCTTGGCAACTGTTTTGCAATTAGAAAGATAAGGGTTTAATTTTTTTTTATTTATTTTTTTATTATTATTATTTTGACTGGTCAGAGGGGGCAGGGTTTCAACTAGTTCATTCAGAATTGCTGATTTGATTTTAGCTTTTGAAATTACATTGAGGATTGTGTCACCAACTATACAGAGACAGCTCTGCAGCCTAGGTTGAATAAGATGTTAGTTACAGAAATCGTAATTTTCCTTACGAACTGAACAAGTCTGATCTGAAGTCATTAAGACAATGTTAAATAGCAACATAGAGTTCCTGATTTATATCACCTTTGGAGATAAAAGTATTAGTCAGGTGTTGAGAATTTACTAATAAATACTTGCAAAACTACCACACTGGGTTGGCAGGAAATTGTTTTTACAACATTGGTGTGAGTTTGGTTTAATAGTTAGACTTTGATTATTACACTCCAAAATGAAAGGATTCAGTCTCCTAAAATTTCCACTGCTCATTCTCACTGTTGGTGCTTAGACTATTTCCTAACTTATGACACTGGAAAGTTCTATTCGTATCTTCATTAAATATTCTTTTCAAATTTTAAAAAACATCTGCCTGGTCTGGGAAGGTGCCTCTGTAGGTGGTCAGAAATGCTTCTGTCATGGCAGCATTAGGTACTGCTTTATCCATAACCTGTTTCCCACAGTACTGGTATGGCCCTTGGTCTAGGACTGCACCCACTTCTGCTCGGTGGCGGGAGCAGCGCCCTTTCAGTACAGTTCATGGAACAGCTGGAGGACCCTGCTGAAGAAAAGACATGGTAAGCTCTGGGGCCTGATCCTTCTAGAGAAGGGAAAAAGAGCTTGAGAAGGGAGTGCATGCCGTCTGTCTTAGTTCTGCAGGCCTTTCCTGTGCTGCAGGTAGGCACAGCAAGGCAAAGAGCGGGTGGCATATGTAGCTAAAGGCTAATCATGATGGGAGAAAGTATTTGGGACTATGTCAGGGAGCACAGATAAACTTTGAAACAGTGTGAAGGAGAAGACAGGCAAGATGCTGTCATGGTCTTCTAACACAAAACCATTTGAGTATCTAATCAAACACTGCAATGGCATAGACATGTCCATGATAAAGTGGTATGAGTTGCTAACAGCTTGGGATACGGTTCACGAGTTAATCCATAGAAACACTCCTCTGGACCTCAGATTTTGATTAGCAGCAGTTTCTTGGTACAGTTTGCCCAGATGCCCAACTGCGTGTTATGTATAATTCTGTGTTTCACAAACAGAACTGCACTTGTGTTCTGCTCCTGCACAAGCTCCCAGGAACTTCTGGAACATGTTGTTTCCTATAGCATGAGGATCTGATTATAAAATGTATTTGCGTGTTATTTTGCAAGCACAGTTGAGCTTTTTCTAAACTGACAGAAAGTCACATGATCCAGACCTAACACTGGAGTAGTAAGTCCTGCTGACAGTCAAAATGCTTTAGCCCAGGTTTATCTCCTTCAAAACCACATTAACTATGGCTGCATTTCTACTGGAATTGCAATGTTGCCAGGGCAGGCCCAGAGCAGAGGAGCTGATGTGTAGCCATCCATACTGTAGGACCAGTAGCACCCTCCCTGGTACACTTTTGTCTCATTACTACTAGCAAGCTCCCAGACAATTCCCTTGTGTGACATAAAGGTTAGTCTGGGCCAGGAACCATTCTTCCATGATCACCTTCGGTGCAGCCTCCTGTTGTGTGAGACCTTTTGTGTGTGGGAATACAAGATGTGACATCCTACCTGGACTCAGGTCTGGATTGTGAACCCTGGTGGAGACTAATATAACCAGATTCTCTTCAGGAAAGGCAAGCTGTGTACATGTCCAAAGTGCTGTGTCAGCACATTTTTGGAAGGCCTCAAGCTATTGGTAGGTGAACGCACTGCCATGACTCGGGCAGCTCAGGTCTCAAAGGAAGCACGGCTGTGTCAGTGGGGTGCTATGTCTAAAATAATTACCTGGGTTTTGCATGATTATTATGTTGATGTGATGACCCTGCCCCTCTCCTGGAGGTAGCTTGGTTGGCATTTAGTTCGGGTGCAACATGAGTTGTGTTCCCTGCTTCCATGTAGGATGCCCTCAGTCCTGTGATAGCTCTCAGAAACTTCAGGAGTGGAAACACTTCATGAGCTAATTAATTCTACCTTCATCACAGAAATTCAAGCAGAAACATTGTTTCTGCCACAACAGGTGTGGTTGTGCAAAACAGACTCCAGCTCCAGAAGCCACACTACAGGTATGTGCTTCCGGCACCATTCAAGCCCTGATTTTATGTTTATCATTCTGGAATTAGTAGATCATTTTAAAATTTCTGATTAAAGTTTTGGCAAATGCAATAGGACTGTTATTATATTAGGATTTTTTTTATCTTAGGAGGGCAGCAGTATTAAACCTAGGAAAATGCCAGTCCTCTTGAGGAACCAACTCATGAGATATTTTAGCTTGTATTATGAAACATGTATTGGTCACAATGTTAAACAATCCTCCGTTGGCCTCTCAGACCTGAGGTAATACGTAAATCTTATTCAGGATGTGCTGGATTCAGGTATATACAAAGGTACCTTTCTCTTTTCTTGTATGAAGAACACCTCTTTGTACAACATTCTTCCTGGTAATGACTTAATGAGCCACTGTCACTTTGCAACATACAGAAATTCCATTTCCTTGAAAAAAGGTGGAAAGTAATCACAGCAATTCTGTCTGTTGAAACAGACATTTGTCTTCGTGATTGTCTCTAGAGTCTTTTTTGTCTATTTCTGCTTCAAATGTGGGTGGGGAAAAAATTCCTTGGAGAATAGGCTGTGGACACTCTAGGTCATTGCCCTTGTGACAAGCATCTTGGCAGCATAAATTGCCAAACATAAGTAATTGCCTGGATAATATTTTGTTTATTTCTAAACAAGCCTAACTCCATGATATCAAAGCATTCTTACTCACATAATTCATGTTTCACCCTGGACATCCTTCAGTACAGATTGCATAACATTACTTTTAAAACAAAGATATTCTAAACTGTACAAAGAAAGGATAAATAGTTCTGTGAGTCTTATTATGAAGGGCCATTTCTCTTCTTGATTTTGATTTGTTTCTTTGTTGATTTGTTTGATTGTTCTTTATTTCAAAGGCTCAACTTTTCAACCAAAAGGCTGGTTTTAACCTGTTTCCTCCTCAGCTTCCACCTCTGTAAAAGGAAGGCCATTAAGGATTCTCCACTTGGTCACAATTCAGTTTTACAAAGCTAATATACCCAACAACTGTAAAATGTGCTGAGATCCTGTTGCAGAGGATGCTATGCCACAGAAGCTGCAAAGTGGTGTTACACTGCTTAGAAATGCAGGGAAAAGGGAATGGGAACAGAATCAGCAGTTTGGGTGACAGGTCATCTGCAAACAGCATGTGAGGGAGAAGGACATCTTGGGGAGTAATTTAATTCTCTGGCTGAAGATTTCTACCTGCTGGTGATGCCAGCTGCAAGTTTCTTCCATACAACGAGTTGTTCAACTTAAATACCTATAGGATTACTTTAAAATGTTTTTCACATCATTATTTCATGTCTATTTCATGATGGGATTTCATTAACGTGCATTCTGCTGTAGCAGGATGGGGATGAGCATTTGAAATATGCCAGTTTAGGGCAATTGTGTCACCACTGTGACAAGCACATTACAGTGGCATCGTTAATAATGCTTGTCACAATAATGTGCTTTATTTATGTGTGAACCACAGTACCTGGAACTGGTTGTCATGCCAGGGCTGCTGTGGAACACAACAATCCCAATCAAGAGAAAGTCCTGACAAGGTTGCTTGTCAGCGATTAGTGTCTGGGAACAGGCAGGATATTCTGTGCTTTGTCCCTGGGAATTTTCACCTGAGGCAACTGACAGAAAACATTTCTCTGCCTTATCTGTTTTCCCTTGGAAAACAGCCATGGAATTCCCTACAGATTCACACAAAGGTGCATATGGCTGTTACTCTGAATTTATTGATCGAAATATCATGTATTTCATCAAATCCAGGACAGACTTTTTATTACTAAAGTGTTTTTTGGGTTTTTTTTTTTTCAGTATTTCATGATATAGAGATCTTAAAACCCCTCAAATTATGAGAAAATTATAAATCAAAGTCAGTGGCAATGAAACTGGCATCTTTATAATATTTTAGTAACATCTGGATAGGATGGATTTATGGGCTGAGGTCAATGGGATGAGGTTTAACAAGGCCAAGTGCTGGGTACTGCACTTCAGTCACAACTCCAGGAGATGCTACAGGCTTGGGGAGGAGTGGCTGGAAAGCTGCCTGGTGGAAAAGGACATGGGGTGCTGGTGAACAGCTGGCTGAATGTGAGACAGTAGTGTGCCCAGGTGGCCAAAAAGAACAACGGCATCCCAGCCTGTATCAAAAACAGTGTGTCCAGCAGGAGAAGGGAAGTGATTGTCACCCTGTACTCAGCACTGATGAGGTCACAGCTTGAGTACTGTGTTCGGTTTTGGGCGCTGCAGTATAAAAGACATTGAGCTGCTGAAGCAAGTTCACAGAAGGGCAACAAAGCTGGTGAGGGGTCTGAAGAAAATGTCCTATGAGGAGCATCTGAGGGACCTGGGGTTCTTTAGTCTGGAGAAGAGGAGGCTGAGAGGAGACCTTATTGCTCTCTACAACTACCTGAAGGCAGGTTGTAGTGGGTGGGTGTTGGTCTCTTTTCCCAGGTGACTAGTGATAGGATGAGAGGAAATGGGCTTAAGTTGCACCAGGGGAGGTTTAGGTTGGATATTATGAAAAATTACTTTACTGAGAGAGTGGTGAGGCATTAGAACAGGCTGCCCAGGGAGGTGGTGGAATTGCCATCCCTCAAGGTGCTCAAAAACCATGTAGACTTGGCACTTCGGGACATGGTTTAGTGTTCCTGATAGTATTTAGTGGATGGTTAGACTTGATGATCTTGAAGGTCATTCCCAACCTTAATGATTCTATGATTTCAAAGTCACGGAAGAACCTAAGTTTTGCCAATGTGTATATGTGAATTTTTTATGATTCAGATGTCTCTGGGGCCAACTATGCCGTGAGAGCTGGCATAGTGCTCTCTCCATTCCTGCATAATGGAATCTCATTTGCTACCCTTCTGTGATTTTTAGTATTATTATTTGAAATAATGAGATTACTATTTCAGGCAATACGATGTAACAAATGTACAGAATTAGAATATTGTCTAGATGAGACTTAAAACCCTAAGCACACTGGCAATTTAATGTCTGTGCCATTGTTTTCTCTCCTGCTCTGATTTTTTTGAGGCAGATCTCTCTCAGAAATGTCAATGCATATGAAGAAAGTGCATGAATGTCATGTTTCAGAAAGCCAGATGTGGCATCCTCGTACTACTCAGAAGGATACTAGTTTATCACAGGAAGAGTAATATAAAAAGATTGTCATGATAAATATGAATCATGTTGCCACACATATCACTTGGAGGTGTTGAAGTAACACAAGGCCAGGTGCAGCGTAGAGCTCGGGGGGTTAGACTAAGGGACAGCTGCCTTGTCCCAGTCTGTCGCCTGAGGATACAACTGCACAAGAGAGTTTTTAATTCAGTTTGCAACTCCTTCTCGGAGTCGAAACCTGAGTCAAATCCCATACAGTTCAAGATTAAGATACAGCTCATGAGTGCTACTGACCTGTGATGTGGCCAGAACCAGCACAATAAGGTATGAAACCCACTAAAAATCAGTTAACTCGGTGATTTTGCAGAAACCATGAAATCAAGTACCTTCATCACATTATGAGTGACAGCTGCCTCAGTTCCAGCCTCGTCTGTGAAGCGGATGTATTTCTGTGGTACCAAGCTGGGGTCTCACAGTCCTTGTGTGATTTATGAACCTATTTTCCCTTATTCACAGTTAATATTCACCTATTTAACTATTCTTATAGTAAATGTCTCAACAGATGTGCAGCGCTTAATCATAGTGCACCCAATACTCAATTCAAGTGATACATCCTAAAGGCTGGTTTTAGAGCAAATCATTTCTGTGGACCACATCTTTTATGACCCAGAGTACTACAGATGCTTATTTTTGTGGGTTGTGACAGAGACCCTGAATATATTGCATTATGGGACTGTTAAAAGCACTACTAAACCAGCACAGAATGGGCGGAGAAGTCATTAGAGGTGAGAGTTCCCTCAATCTCATTTCAGAACGCTTCAGTCATCAGAGAGTGACATTGTAACGGGTGTCTGCCTTAGGCCACCTCATCAGGAAGAAAAGTTGGATGACGTCTTCTACACATAGCTTGGAGTGGCCTCGTGTTTGCCAGCCAGCCCTGGTCTTTATGCGGGACTTCAACCACTCCAGTGTCAGCTAGAGAAACAATGCAGCAGGGCTGTTTCTGGAGAAAGGAACTAGAGGTGCTACCTGGAACTGGACGTGTTGACAACTACAGCTGCAGTTACACAGCCAGAGCTGTGCTATTTTCAGCTGTAAATCCCCACATTTTTTCTCATCAGCCTCTACACTTGCGCTCTGAATGGGCCAAAATCATCCTGGCTCTGCCTCAACATCATGCCCCGGCCTGGCCGGTCCCACTCGAGGCTTAGGAGACCTCGGCTCAGCTCCATGGCACAGACGTCGTAGAAGGGAGCACTCGGCTCCTGACAGAGTAGAGGAAGGCACGGGGCACTCCGCAGCCCCCGACACCCCCCAGGCCTGCAGGGAGAGCCGGACGGGTCGCTCCGCGGTGCTGCTTCGGCCGGACCCCGGGGCAGGACAGCGGCTGGTGGCGGACCGAGCCCGCCCGTGCCGACGGGACTGTCCCCGGTGTCCGGGGGCGGTGGGGCAGGATGGCGGGGCCGTGCGGAGCGCGGCACTGGCCAGCTCCCGCCGCTGAGCCCTCGCCTCCTCCGTGAGCGCCTGAAATGTTCCTGGCATGCGAGGCCAGGGGAGATGCAGTGAGGAGCGGGGCACTTTTCCAACAGCTCCTCCGCCGAGAGAGCCAGTGGCACGGCTCGGCTCCACAGCCCGCCGCCCTCCTCGGCTTCCTCCAGCAGCCCGACCGCCATGCAGCGAGGCAGGGTAAGGGGCTGCGGGACGGGGACCGGGCAGGGCGGCCCGGGGGGAGCTCCGAGCCGGGGTCTCCGGGGCGCGGCGGGTGGGTGGGGGAGGGGGGGTGGGAGGTGAGGGTGCGCGCCCGGTCCCGGTGGCTGTTGCACCAACCCCGCTGACGGCGGCGCCGTTGCAGGTGCTGGCGGCGCTGCTGTGCGCGGCGCTGCTGCCGCTCCGCCCGGAGGCAGCCAAGGCGCCCAGGCGGCCGGCGCGGACCCGGACCTGCGGCGAGCGGCCCGAGGAGCTGCTGGAGCAGCTGTACGGGCGGCTGGCGGCGGGCATGCTCAGCGCCTTCCACCACACCCTGCAGCCCGAGCCGCCGGGCCGCCAGCAGAACGCCAGCTGCCCCGCCGGGAGCCGGCCGGCCGGCGACAAGAGGTTCCGGCTCCCCGTCAACCTGCGCAGCGCCTCGCCCTGGGCCTACAGGTGACTTCGGGGCACCGGCGGAAGGGAGAGTTGGGTGGGTGTGTGTGCGTGCGAGTCCAGCTCCGTCAAGGGGGAATATGCCAGGGTCCCAGCGGGCGGCGGAGAGCCGCTTCCCCGGTGTGGGACCCGCCGTGCCACGCCCGTCCGGCGGTCTCGCCGCCTCTCCCCGCGCGGTGTCCGGAGGTGAGGCTGGTTCGGGAGGCGCGCTCCCGAGGGATGGCAGCTGCACCCAGCAGCGGCCCGGCGGAGGGGTGTTGAGGTAGAGGTCTAAATAGGCGGAGATAAGGTAAAAACTACCTGTGTGTGGAATAATGTGGGAATTGTGTGTGGGTAATGGGGAGAAAGAGAAATGAAAAGGGAATGAGCTGGAGCAAGCTGTAAGAAGGAACTCCCACCCCCCCCCCCCCCCCCCCCCCGCCGCACCAACCACCCCCCCAAAAATCCCTTCCGCAAACTGTCACCCGGGGCATCGGAGGGCCCTCACCCAAAGACCCCCCCCCAAAAAACCCCTTTTGACTTTGTAGCAGCCCCAGAGGGGCTCAGATGCTTTCCCTGAGATGTGACTCCAGACACTAAAATCTCTCAGAGAACAGCGTGTGATGTTGTCACACAGCAGCGGAGCTGTATCTTCACTTACCCACCACAAACCCTGCCAAGGGCTTACTGTCCAGTTTGCTGTAGGAGCGCTGGCAAGGAAGGAGCACTACAATTTGCTACATCTGTGTTTTCAGCCTACGCGTTGCAAACCCCCTCCCCTGAGGAACGGGGCTGACAAACTATTTTTAAAGGGGCATAAAAATAACTAAATAAAGTAAATTTCTTGTTAGGCTGGTTAATACACAAGACAAGGGTCTGCGCTTGTGTAGGGAACTCAAGAAAAGCTTGGAAACCACTAAGCTAGAACACCAAACCCAGCGTGTGATCACTGTCAAGTCTTCTGGTGGTTTTGTATGAGTATGACTGACAGAACTGGGTTCTCCGTTTTCAGCTTTCTGTAAAGATACTGGAGACAACAGGAAGCTAAAACATGCAAAAACTTTAAAGGAACTGACTTTCTTGCTGCTTTCTGAACATTATCCTTCCTATCGGTGGCAGCTACTGTGTATTCAGCAAACTTGAATATCTCCTTGTTAGTGACCGCCAATAAACATTTATTTTGTGGCATTTTTTGGACTGCCTTTAGCCTAAGAAGTAATCCTACTGAGAGAAAAATGGTTTATTTGCTCAATAAGCCTTTTATAAACAAAATATTTTTAGAAATTGTATTTTTAGTAATACATTTTCTGTAAGCAGACTGAGGATTTTTAAAGCTACCTCAGTGTGCAAAAAGCAAGTATGATGAACAGAACACCTACCATTAGGCTCAGGTATTTTGTATGTTGGTTTTACCAAATACTAGTGGTATCAGAAAATTGTTCTTCTGGTCTGAAAACAGTGCTCACATCTTATTGAGCAGGTATTTATTTCCAGCTGGTCCTCTCTATAGGCTTACTTATTAACAGAGAACCAGCTGCTACTTGGGGCCTGGCTTACAAAATGTTTATTAAGAAACTATAAATCCACTGTAGTTTTCACCAAAATGTTTTCAAACAGACCTCTAACAATTCCCATACAAGTAACTTGATAACATCTCCAAGCTAGAAATTGTAAAATATAGTGGGGGGGGGAATAAAAATCATTACACCATTAAAGGCAAAAATATAAAAATATATTTAAGGGAAAAATTATTTATCTAAGTTGGAAAGACCTGAGTACACTTTCTAGTTAACAGATCTCATTTACAGCTTTTGTTCTCAGTTGCAATTTTACCATTAGTGTGCAGTGAGGCAGCAACAGACATTGCAAAATGTGCAATGAAAGTGTAAAATACAAAATTGTTCATTATGAAGAGTGATGTGCGTTTGCTATTACAACCTGCTATTTCATAGCTTCTGAAGCCAGCTGAAAGCATTATGATGATCTGGTCTGATCTGTGGTGTTCACCTGGTTACCCTGGAAGCAACCTCCAAAATCCCATTCGAGCTACTGCATGGCTTTTAAAAGTCTCTCCATTAAAGACTGCAGTTCATGGCATACTATGTCGTGTCAGTGGTTTACCAATTCCACTTACACAATCCCAATGATCCCTTCTCCAGGACAGGGGTGTTACTCTGAAAAACTGCACACAGCTCTCTTCTGTAATACAGAACTTTTCTTGACAAGAAAACAAGAAAGCATTACATTTAATTCTTTTAATTTTCCCTCATAAATTGCTTCCTTTGACTTATTTGTTGCTATCTCCTGAACTGCCTCCTGAATCACCAGGGTTGTTCTAGTACTGAACACCCAGAAACGAATTCACTGTAGGCAGCCGGCTCCTGTGCACCCTGACTGGGCACCCCCAAAGCATGAATTTGACTACTTGAAACTTGCATCGAGATGGCTGCCCTGTTTCTGTGTGTCTCAGATATTCTGCTCTCCGACTTCTTTTCTGCCCCTAAAGAGTTACAACGCAATTGATTTCTGCTCTGTGCACACAGGATCTTTTTTTCTTTTTCACCTGCGTTTTAATGTCTGAGATATCTCCTGCTGTTTCTCTGTCTTCGTTGGTGTTGCAGCAGTTCCCATTGTTACCATCTGCAAATTTCATTAACATACTGTTTATACTCCCTATTCCAGGTCATTAATAATAAAGATATTAAGTCTGGCTGTACTTACCTTCCCCTGCATATCTCCCTAGGCACCTGTTCCCAGCTGTTTAACACTGCATCTTGTAATTCTTCTGCTCACATCACAGTTCAGTTCAAGTCAACTGATTTTTTTTTTCATATGAGCATTTGTGAGAGAGAATCAAATATACTACATAAGAGATCCTTATATAATATCCACCCTACTGCATCACATGTATCAAAGTTCGTTTCTATTTAAGTGTGGAAGAATTAGGTTGGGCTCACTCAAAGTTCAGATAATCCTTGTGTGGCTTCTTTTCTTGTCTTTGTTCTGTGCTTACTATTTATTTTCTATCACTTGGTCTCTAATTTGGTTATACTAAAATCAAGACTTACATCATTTTTGGCTTGCTACAACCGAGGAGTTGCACATGGATTGCACCACAGATCCATCTGGTCCATGATCCTGCTGCTGGCAGCAACCTACAGGTGGTATTTGAGGCAAAAGTCCGGGGAAAAGTATTAGTTCATTTGCTTGATACTGAAATTCCATCCTGATGGCCACAGGAGATCAGTATATAACTTGGGGCACAAAGTTTAATCACATGAATTGCTCTTTACTCTGAAGAGCTATAAAGAGACAGCAGAGTTCCCTGAAGTCAGTTGAGCAGAGTGAAATGTTGAGTGTACTGGATTTCCTCAGCACTTCGGGAAGTCAAAAGTTTTTTAAAAAATTGAGGCAGCAGCAGCAGTTCTGCTGTGAAATCATTATGCCATGAAATCATCAGGCTGATTGTGTGCCAGTCTGTGCCATCTGTCCAGGAGTTGCTTGTCCTTTTTAGCAGTATTACACGAACAGTCAGTGAAATCCAGAAAGCCCGTTCATACAAGGAGGTATTGGCAAGGGCCATGGTCCTTGGCTTTCGCTGTGGTTCACAGTTGCTTCACAAGAGTTAGTGATCTGGGTTGCCTTACCACCTACGGATCCCAGCCAACAGCACGGGATGGGTGCTGATTGTTAAAATTTAGGGAAGTCATATTCATGGTGAATCTTTACCAATGCAAGCTCAGCTCCAGAGGTGCATGCAGAAGTTGCTCATGGGTAAGAGCTATTAATAAAAAGGATTAACTTTAAATGTGTGTCTAAACGTTTGCAGGGTGTGAACATAAAGCTCAGAGTAATGCTTGAAAAAATCTGATCCCACTGAAGTCAACAGTGTGCTTACAGGTAGTGCTGAGTTGTGATTCCATTTGTGGTGCTGCAGAGCACAGCCGCCATTCAGCAATCAGCCGTATATGTCAAGGTATTTTCTGTTGTCTTGAGGTGATACTAACATTCGTATCTAGTTTGTAAGAATACATCCTGAGTCTTCTGCAAACACACTTCTGCACAAATTTGGCAAAAATTCTGCATGTGTATTCAAGAAGTCATTCCCATTTCTCAATTTTCAAATCTCTGGCCTCTGTGTCTGTCTCAGGGCCCTATTCCTGTGTTTACTAAGGGTTAATTTAGAGAGATTTAACTTTTATTGCCACTGTTGATCTGATCATGAAATCCCATGTTAGCTACTCCCTCTCTCAAACATTGCCCAGCTTGTTTCTTCTGCTTTTCAAAAACTGGTTTCAGTTTATAAGCATCCTTGGTTTAGTGCTCATCTACATAAAATCTTAATAAAAGTAATATAGGCAGGTCTTTTTTTCACTGGTAAAAGCCAAGCTTGTCTGCAGTGCTTTTGAAAAAAAAACCAAAAAAGTCATACAAGAGGGCTTTCCTTTAAACATTACTCAAGTGATTTTCAAGAACCTTATCCAAGACACTTTCCAGGATTTAACATTATCCTGTGGCACAGTGTGCATATCCCAGAGATGCAGCCAAAATAAAGAGTATAATGGAACGCAGAACTGACGTCCTTTTTACATGAGTACGAGTTTCTGCAGCTCTTGGAAAAATCACTGTAATCACTGGGCTATTTTATGCAAACACTGTACTTACTACCTGTATATAAAACACACTAAGCATAATGTGAACAAAAGAACACCTGCTATAGAGAAATAAATGTCATGCCAGGAGGGGGAAAAAAAAAGTCATTAACTCTTAATCCTGTAAGTATTTCAGAGTGTGAAGTAAAGGGATGATGACCTGCTTATTAGACTTGTGTGATGTGATAACATCCAGCTGTTAGCCTCATGCTAACAGTGATTTTCTGAAGAGTCAGCTGTTTCTGTCTGGCCCAGCACAGCATCTGACCCACTGGACTTAGAAGCTAGGAAACGATTAAGTGATAATATTATTAAAAATACTGCATATGAAAGTAGCAGTGCAGGACAAGACAGGTTAAGTCTTTGCAAGAGTTTTACTTCTGACAGAAACTTTTCTCCTGAGTTTCCAGACTTAGTACGTGAATGGCAGGATGTTTTTTTTTCACTGGGAGCTCTCAAAGCACTCGTAGAGTCCTAAGGAAAAACAGCCTAGAACTAGTCACACTTCATTAGCAGTTCCAGTTCAGTACAAACCTGCTTCTTGTTCCAGCAGATCAAGTAGCTCACCAGCATAGCTCACTGCTCCTATCATTTGCAAACTGGGAGCGCTGTCTGGGCAGAGTTAGCCGTACATATTAGGAATCTCAGTTCACAGAACAAGGACAACCCTCATCAGTGTGGCTGGGCTATCTAGCCTGCAGCAGTGGCCACAGCAAATCACTCAGTGATGCAGGGGACTCTTGAGTGCTAGCAGAAAGTTGCACTTCTCTTGTCCTCCACTGCTTTTCCCAGCTGCTTTTTGTTGTTGTGTTGACCCTAGTTTGGTGCATCTTTAACTGTGTATAGGGAGGAGTCAGTGGGAACTCAGAGCACATGTTTTATCCTGTTAATTAACCCGATCAAACATATTTGCCTTGTTCTAGGAGAAAACATGAAAAAATGACTTGTAGTGCTTGGAGTAATGGAGGTGCATTGAACTACAGCAGCTGTGGCTGTGGTCATTATGTGCACACAGTGATTATATTTAATACATGCGAATGGAGGAAGCAAGTCACACAACTGCATTTCTACGGGTAGGTTACTGGGGTGTGTTCATGCTTTGGGCCCAAATCAGTCTGGGTTGCCTAGAAAGATAAAAATTAGGCTTTAGTTGTACAGCTGTTCTTACCAGGTTTGAGATGAAGATGCTGAACCTTGGATATGGCTCCAAAGTTTAGTGACATTTGAGTTCAACAGTCCTTTGAGTAGAGTGTTTAATCTCAGGAGGCTTTACAGAATCACAGAATGTCTTTGGTTGAAAGACACCTTCCAGATGTAGTCCAACCTTTGACCCTAAATGCCTCCAGGGATGGCGACTCCACCACTGCCCTGGGCAGACCATTCCAATATTTGATAACCCTTTCAGTGAAGAAATGTTTCCTAACATCCAGCCTAAATCTTCCCTGGCGCAACCTGCATCCACTCCCTCTGGTCCTGTCACATGTCACCAGGGAGAAGAGGCTGTCCCCCTCCTCTCTCCAACCTCCTTTCAGGTAGAGAGTGATAAGGTCTCCAACTCAGCCTCCTCTTCTCCAGACTAAACAACCCTAGCTCTCTCAGCTGCTCCTCACAGGACTTGTGCTCTAGGCCCTTCACAAGCCTCGTTGCCCTTTTCTGGACATGCTCCAGCACATCAATGTCCTTCTTATAGTGCGGGGCCCAGAACTGAACGCAATATTCAAGGTGTGGCCTCACCAGTGCTGAGTACAGGGGCACAATCACCTCCCTATTCCTGCTGGCCACAGTATTTCTAATACAAGCCAGGATGCCATTGGCCTTCTTGGCCACCTGCGCACACTGCTGACATACTTATGTGACTATTGATCAATACCCCCAGGTCCTTTTCCAACTTGCAGCTTCCCAACCACACATCCCCAAGTCTGTAGCTTGCCATAGGGTTGTTATGACACAAGTGCAGGACATGGCACTTAGCCTTGTTGAACCCCATGCAGTTTACCTTGGCCCGCTGATCTAATCTGTCTAGGTCCTGCTGTAAAGCTTCTCTACCCTCTAGAAGGTCAACACATCCACCTAGGTTGGTGTCATCTGCAAATTTACTAAGGGAACACTCAATCCCCTCATCCAGATCATTAATAAAGATACTAAACAGAACAGCCATCCAGACAATTTTTTATCCAGTGCAGAGTGTAATTGAGTTTCTGAAGGAGAATGCTATAGGAGACAGTGTCAAAGGCTTTACTAAAGTCCAGGCAGACAATGTCCACAGCTCTTCCCCCATACAGTGGGCGGGTCACCTTGTTGTAGAAGGAGATCAGGTTAGTTAGGCAGGACCTGGCCCTCATAAACCCCTGCTGACTGGGCCTGATCACCTGGTTGTCCTGAATGTGCTGTGTGATGGAACTTGAGATGACCTGCTCCACAACCTTCCCTGGCACCAACGTCAGTCTGAGAGGTCTGTAGTTCCTAAGATCATCCTTCTGGCCCTTTTTGTAGATGTGCATCACATTTGCTAGCTTCCAGTCAACTGGGACCTCCCCAGTTAGCCAGGACTGTTAATAAATAATGGAGAGTGGCTTGGTGAACACTTCTGCTAGCTCCTTTAGTGCCCTTGGGTGGATCCTATCTGGTCCCATAGACTTGTGCACATTTATGTGGCACAGTATTGGTCACTGATCATTTCCTCCCGGATTATGGGGGCTGCATTCTGCTCCCTATCCCCATCTTCCAATTCAGGGAGCTGGACCCTCAGGTAACAACTGGCATTGCTGACAAAAAGTGAGGCAAAGTGGGCACTCAGCAGCTTAGCCTTTTCCTTGTCCTTGGTCACAAGATTCCCTCCCGCAACCAGCAGCGGGTAGAGGTTCTCCTTAGCTCTTCTTTCACTGTTAATGTATTTATAGAAACACTTTTTATTATCTTTGATGATGCTGGCTAGATTTTATCTGAGCTTTCGCCTTTCTAATTTTCTCCCTACATAACCTTGCAACAACCTTGTGCTCTTCCTGAGTTGCCTGCCCCTTCTTCCATAGCTGGTAGACTTTCTTTTTCTTCCCGAGTTCTGCCCAAAGCTCTCTGTTTGGCCAGGCCAGTCTTCTACTGCCCTGGCTCGTTTTACGGTACACAGGGACAGCTAGTTCCTGTGCCTTGAAGATTTCCCTCTTGAGGAATGTCCAGCCTTCCTGGACTCTTTTGCCCTTGAGGGCTACCTCCCAAAGGATGCCATCAACCAATCTCCTAAACAAGTCAAATTACTTAGAGCGTTCAGCCTTAAAGTTCTGGTCTAGAGGCAAAACCATGTCTGTATTTTGGATCCATCTTTGGGTTTTTGAATCCTCTGTGATCCCTTCCAATCTTCACATGATAGAGTAGAGGTATTTACCTCAAACTTAGCAATATATGAGAATTTTCTATGGAAAGTAGAAAACCACACCACACAGTTCTTCCAAAAAGCACCCTCATTTATACCTGACTTTTGCCATGTGGGAATTTGGAGGGGGGTGTTTTATTAGAGACCATGATTCCAGTGACAGTGTTCACTTGTTACTAGTGAAAAATCTTATGTTTGCATCCAGAAGCACATTCATGCTTTCCAGTAACATCATAAACCAGGTGCTAGAGATAATACAGTAGAGGAAATACCAATGACTTGACATATGGTGTGTTTAACCGTCCACCCCTGAAATTATTCACACTTGAGTTTGAAATGGGAATGTGTCATGGAAGAAAAGCCTGTGTTCCACTTTCTTTCCTTCTGCTGGCTACCAGAGATTTAATTTCACATTGGTGTGAGATCCTGTAACATGAAGGTATTTCCTAGGGAAAGTAAGCAAGTATATATATGGGATAGAGGAGCTTTGCAAAAAATATCTGTGACATCACAGATGTCTGGCTTTGAGAGAACTGGTCAGATTTTTTTTTTTTTTTTCTGCGAGGAAAACAAAATTCCTTTGAAAGATGAAGAATCCAGATTCTATGGTCATTGGGAAAAAAAAAAAAAAGAAAAAAAAAGTCTCTTTTCTCTGCTGATAGGATAATCGAGTTTGGGTTTTCCTAAAGCTGTGGTTCCAAATTTTGTTAAACCTGGTAAACTGGTGATACTTCTGAAAAGGGCAGCTCCTTTCTGGCCCCATCTACAGCTGCTTGTTTACATTGGCTTGTTTGTGTAGGGCTCTGTGTATATGTGTCAAAACAGCTGAAAGACCAAAATCCAGCTTGTAATGAGGTTGCTCTTCAGTTGTATGAATTCCTTGATCCATTCTGTTACCAGAAGAACAGAGACATCAACCCAGGGAGGTGGGTGAGAGCCAGGCTGCCTGTTTTGGCAAGCATAGATGTTGTTGAGTAGAAGTGACTGTGCAGTCACAGCTTGAGGTGGGCTTAATGCTGCCTCTTCCCCAGCTGAAGCCTCTTCTCATGTCAAAAACCACCCGAAAAGATGAAAGGCTAACACTCTGATACCCAAGGAAGTGGTACAAACCCTGGGAAACACAATTCAGGGATCACTTTAAATCTATTGCAGTTTTCAGAATTGGTTATTCTAAAATGGTTGTGGGAAGGGAAGGGGAACATTGTATACTCAGTAGCTTGTATCACCCCATAAGTAATTATACTGATGCTGGGTATTTAATTTATTCATTTTTCCCTATGTAGTTGCCCTACTTCCATCTACTGTGTGGCAGTCCTATCCTGACCTTCCAAGTAGAGGATGGCTTAAAACCCCGTGCAAGAATTTTCAGTGTTTTTGCAGCACTTCACATTGCAAGTAAACCTTACAGGCATTCTCTCTGGTGGCAAATCTTTGATTGTTACTGTTTTTTTAGCCTCAGCTGCTGTAATTTCCCATCCAAATGAGGAAATGATTGATTTAGTTTGTAAGAAAAAAATGCTCCACCTCACTGTTAGGAAAACTTACCATGTAAAGAGGTGGTGAAATACTGTGTAGAGCCTGTGGGCAGGCTGGGGATCTCCTCTGGAGGTTCTGAAGAGCAGGCTGGACAAACATGAGCAAATACACATGAACTTGCCTCATGGAGATATTTGGACTAGATGACCTCACAATGTGTCTTCATGCTCTCTGTGAGCCAGTAACAGCCTGTCAGATGCTTCTGGTGTGCACCGTGTGTAGCTCTAACCATCTCCTGTGTGAAAGTAGGAGCAGGGGGAAAGGGCAAAAAAGGGTTTTCTGTTACCTGACAGGTGGGTAGGTGCTTCGGATAACACACACACAGGTCATCCTGTTAAGGTGGGTACAGGCTCCGAGGGAGGAGGACGGAGAGGTGGCTGCTGGTGCTTCTGGGATAAATTGCTTCTTAAGGCAAAGAGAGCAGTCATCCTTCTCCAGCTGGGCAGTGCAACCAACGCTGAGGCAGGGCTAGTGCTGTAACAGTGTGAGAGCAGAAGGTGATCTGGAGGGACCTTAAAGCTACAAAGAGTATAGCTGGTGTGGGAGTTAAACGTATTAGGAAATCATCTTTTTCTGGAGGTGCACACGTATTTTCTAAACCAAGGACACACAGTTGTACTAATGTACAAGTTAAAAGCATGCCCAGCAGTTACTTCCAGTATAAGCAGGAAAAGTGAGTCAAGAACAAAGCAACAAATACATCACCACCACAATAAGCAGCCTGGCTACGCACTCCAGTATGTGTACTCTGCTGTGTACTTCTTTATTTTAAAAACTGAGCAGACTTTATCAGCTTTTACTCTCTTTGCTAAAAACAATGGCTAAAAGCAATTTGCTAAACCCAATTTACTCTCTTTGCTAAAAACAATCCTGTCAGCCAGGATCTGTATGACATGAGGCCACAGTATCATATCTTTGTTTCTCCATCCAACAACATCCAGAGAGGAATGTTGGAACTTGGATTGTCTTGGTCCAAGCTGTGCTGAGATTACAAGCTTTCCAGCTCCTGCTACTCAGCAATTTCCAGAGACATTAATAAGCAAAAAGAAAGGGTCAAACAACAAAACAAACTGTAAGACAACAAAAGATAGAGTCCATATTCCTGAATCTTTGGGGCAATGCTTTACTTCAAAATGTAGCAGGACACAGCAGAACGAACGTTAATTTTACACTTTGTCACTCAGTGTGGGCATGCAAGTGTTACTCTGGTTAGAGGAAGAGATAGTGGGGGTGAATTAGAGAAAGAAATTTAAGAGTTCTGCTTACAAGAGGAAGACACCTTTATAACCTCAAGTATACGAGGGAGCAAAAACTATTGCAGAAATAAGTGTACAATTGAATTTTATTTAAATTATACAATTTTAAAACATATCATAGCTTCAACAATAATCATGTTATCAATGTAATAGGGATTTGTACCAATTTTTTAACAACTTCAGGCAGATGAGAAGGTTGGAAATGCACCAGTATCCTTTTTAATGCTCTGCTTACACATTCAGTCCAAAATGCAAAACTGATTCTGCTTAAACCCCCAAATCTGACATTTTAGAAAGCCAGTCACTTCATACTTCAGTGTACACTGTAGGAGCTGATCAGTTCTATTATTCATGGTTTCACTTTACAATAAGAAGCCAGACAGCTTTTTTTCCTGACAAAGAAAACAAAAACATTATGTAAATGCTTATGGTCAAATCACGTTATAATAATGTTTTGAGGTGAATATATCTATTTTTAGACATACTAACAAATCTTTATTATTTGCTTCCCTATAGAATTTCATATGATCCTACAAGATATCCTAAATACATTCCTGAAGCATACTGTCTGTGCAAAGGCTGCCTCATGGGGATCTTTGGAGAGGAGAATTTTCACTTCCGCAGCACCCCTGTGTACATGCCAACAGTCATCCTCCGTCGCACGTCCTCGTGTGCTGGGGGTCGTTACGTCTACACAGAAGATTATGTCACCATCCCAGTGGGCTGCACTTGTGTACCTGAGCAAGAAAAAGAGGTAGAAAGTGTAAATTCCAGCATAGATAAACAAGAAATGAAGTTGCTGGTAAGCCAGAACAAGCCGTCATCAGAATGAAGAAAATGTAAATACATTAACAGTAGTGGCTTCACATCATTTCACCACCTCAGGAAACTTCACCACAGCAGCAAACACATTGACTTACTCTCTTTTTCTACTTATAGTCACTTCAGTTATAAGATGGAAAGTTTTGTCCAGTCACTCAGATTATTGCAAGGACAATTCATACTAAGAACTGCAGTTCATGTAAGTATTTGGTGCAAATTCCAAAGTAGCTGGTTTTTCTTTTTTCTTTTCTTTTTTCTTTTTTTTTTCTTTTCCTAGAGCAGAACATTTTATCCTTGCTTATTCACAGTAAATTTTAGAAGATGGTGCAACTGTAAGACACGGTAGCTATTACTATAGCAGACTACTGGCTGTAGATATTTTTAAGGAGTCTTTTATTACCCTACTTTTAAATACTCTGATATAATAAAAATTCACATAGCTGCCATACCTGTGCCAAATCAGCAGTTAAAAGAAGAATTTCTCAGGCTGGAAGTGCCTTCTGTTATATTGCATATCTCAAGTCCAAGCAGTGATCTTGGCCGTTACCTCTCTGGGTATTTATACACTACAGCAAGGAAACCTTTGATGAGTTTGTCATTCAGGAAACAATATTCTGTGAGTTTGCTATTTTTAAGCTTGCCACTTTGCTAAGAGTACAAAAATGTTGAGAGCAAGCACTCCAGAATATTGTAAAACTACAGTGGACACTTCTGATGTGGACTATGTCTAATTACACAGAAAATATCAATTAGGAAAACATGGTTTGAGTCCCAAGAATTCTGTATTAGATTTCATTCGTCATTAACTGCTTAACTGTTTCTTGTGACAAAACGATATTCTGTCCAGTTGAAAGGCCAAAACCTTTTTCATTTTAGGAGATGAGATTCCCCATTAAAAAAAAAAGTATGAAGGATAAGCTGAGATCTCACCTGAGATGATCTCAGGTACACAGATGGGTAAACAGGCTAGGTCCTAGTTTCTAGGTGCTACAGAGGGTCATTGAGGTGAGTCCCAGCCAATCCAAACTTGTTAAATCTGACTGATTTATACAACTAGCATTACTAATTTTTCCCTATGCTACACGTAACAGCAAAAGATGCTAGTCTGTGGATGAGCAGGCTTCCACCTTTGCAGCTTACAGGACTCAGTCTAGTGAGTGAGAACCAGGCATAACCAGGCATACCTTGCATGAATATAACTCCTCAGAGCACCACAAACGCTGAAGCTGATAAATCTCTGAATGCGCAGCAGAGAGTATCTTTTACAGTTGAAGGATCTTGACTGCAATATCATTACAAAAAAGAAGAAACACTGCATGCAGCAGTGTATTTGCTACATCAAGAATCTCAAAACTGGGCTTAATTCATAACAGAGAAGGTCCCTATGACACACAAGCACATCCTTCTTTGGAGTGTCATTGGATGAAGAAGGGAAAGACTACAAGCTAACCCAAATTAACAAATCAAATCAAGAACAAAAAGTCATATGGCAATTCATTATCTCAGTGCCCAATTATTGACTGTGTTTTTTAGTGTAACAGTATTTTTATAGTGCAATCTGTGTAGCTTCTTACAAGGCCTAAAGCAACTTTTAAGAAATCCAAAAAACAATAAACGATTCCCATCACAATGTCAGATTGAAGTTTATAACTGCACTTCTTGTGCACGTGCCTTTCCATGAGTCTACTTGTCTTTAGATTTGTGTTTCCTCAAATTGTGATGCTTCTGTCTCAAGGGGATTCTCAAAGGAGGTCATTATGTGTTTATACTACTCAGAGAACTGCTAATTGCATAGCTGTTGCCAACAATTAGAGAGTTACTTCTTCCCTTGAGAATGAAAATACTTGCAGCAGTTATACCCACTTTCCCTTCCTCCTGATGTGAAGAACTCACCCTCTGAGAAGAAGCAAATTGTACTCAAAGACAGAGGGGCTCAAAAGGGAAGCAGACCCACAAAACTGGAGAAACAGTGCTTCAGATGAAGCTTCAGCAGTCTAACTTCTTATGATTTCACTACTGAATTGTGGGGTTTTTTTTTTCCACACACACATTTCAGACAGGGTGAAGTTGGACCTTCAGCTCCACAGAATAGAAAGCAAAGTCTTCACAGTAAAAGGCAGTAAAAAACACAAACAACAAAAAAGCCAAACCACACAGCTCTTAACATTTAGGAAACACCCAGAAGGGCTACCAGCTAGAGCTCTGGCTAAATGCTCTCCAGCAAAAACCATCTCTCTGCCAGACACTTTCGTTATACAAATTTTCCTGCAACAAATTAGTTCCTAGAGAACATGGATTTATTTGCATGATGTGGAGAAATAAAAAATCTCACGTTTTGTTGCAGCTCTTGTCCTGCGGGCATAAATCGTGGAGTCATTTTGAGGTTTTTTTGAGTAACTAGAAGCATGTTCTGGGAATCCCTGTAAGTCACAGGCTAAGATCAGGTAAATGGAACACAATCAGTTTCACCAATCCAGAAAAACAGATGCTTTTGTTTACATACAGCTTCAAGAATTGTATGGTTGAAAGGAAAGTACTAGAGGACTGCAAAACCTCAGTGGAACAATAGATGATGTATGTTGGTGACCTCGTCATACTGCAACAAGTGCAGAAAGCTTCTTACAGTTACAGGAAACCTCATGTTATCTTACTCAGAAGCCCATTTTCCTTTTTTTAATCTTCACCCTCTTCTGTGACAGACTTCTTAGCTGAGGCAGTGTGCTTCCCGATCCAGCTTTCCAGTTAGGTGTCTTGTAAAAGCTATGTTTATGCTTTAGAGTGAGCAACTGTTTGATAATAATTTGTTAGTGAACGACTGTTTGTTAATACTTAACATCACGAAGTGTTAGCTACACAAACATTTGTTAACCTTTAAAGTATCCTTCCATATATAAACCCTTTCCACATTACTCATGTGGAAAAGGTTGAGCATTAAATGCAGTTTGCATTTGTTTGGATTTTTTATTTTATTTTTGTAAAAAGGTCATCACGTTGTGGCTTTATATCAGTTTCTCTTCAACTCTGGTGTGACATTTTCCAGCTTCTAGCCCTCTGGTTACAGCTGCTGCAGCCTTGCCTTTAATTTGCATGGGGAGGGAGGGAGGGTTCATTGGAGTTGCTTCAAGGCTTCACAAACTGTTGACACAAGGCAGACATGAAATGCTTCATTGAACCAACTCCAGGCCCAATAAATGCAAACAATTCAAAGCTGAAGCTATCTGGCAGCTGCGGCTGATTTGAGAAATTTTTTGTTGTGCCAGGAAAATCTTTTCCTTCAGTGAGGTTGTCCCTGGAATACATTAGGAGCCACAAAACACAGAACAATGTCCTTGGTAAAGAGATTATTTTCTTCTCTGTAGTATCACTTAAAATAGGTTGGAAAATTTGTGTCATTCAGAAAGGTAGAGAAAAGCCTGAGATGCTTGGTTTTGGTTTACTAGCCAGTCATTACATGAAGGTGTTTGAATAGGCAGAGGTCTGCAGCTGCAGGTAAACACGAAATGGCATGGGGGAACAGGAACATGGAAGCAGCAAGGGGAAAAGGGAAAAAAAAACTCTAGTGTGGTCAGAAAGTATAAATGACTTAATCTTGCTGGGATTAGGGAACAGCCAGAACTACCTGGACTGGGGCACTTGATGAAGTCCTACATGTTTTGCTGAGCAGTGGCATGAGCTAAGCCAAGGGGCTTCTGCAACCCAAACCTAGCTGCCATTTTCCACCTCTGTCCACAACACTGAGGCTGTGCCATGCAGGTAACTGAGAAAGAGTGAAAAAAACAACCATCAGAGGTATTTCCCCCTCTTGCTGTGCTACAAAGGGGCATGGGTGAAGGGACAAAGGCCCTCTGGGGTACAGAGGTGGGCTAACTGTGCAACATTGAGCTGAGAGCAACACTAGCTTTATGGGAAGTGCAGATTAGGTCTTAATGGGCGCAGTACCTTGGACTCCATGAAACAGCACTTCTAGAAGCGTTTCATTTGTCACCTGGGGTGAGGTTCAGGCAGCTGCAGTATGTTCTCTTCCACCTACAGCCATCAGCCTGCACACAAGACCCCAGGTTTCCTCTACCAGGTGCCACATTTGTACCAACAGCAGGGCATAGAGGTGTCCTGCTGCTGCACAGTGCCTGTTACTGCAGCCACAAGGCTACAGCACATAGGAATCTGCAGTTGTAAATGCCACTAGAAAAGTAGCATGGTGATACCACTTGATCACAGCCTGTTCAACAGAGAGTGCATCTCCAAGACATCCACAATGAAACCAAATCACTATTTGATACCGAAGGGTTTTTTCATAATCCTATTACAGAAAAAAGAAGAGGTATTTTGCTGTCACATAGCATTTAGTCGCTGTGACAGCACAGACGTACAAACTCGCTACGAATTCTTGTGACTTGTAGCCTTCTCAGAAACACAGCTACTTCCTTGGAAACAAGGATGGCAAAAATAGTTCACCTCCCATCATCGCTGAAAGCTGTGAATGCTGCTAGTCAAGCTCTGCTTGGGCAGCTGCCTGCACTCAACAGGCTTTTAAGAGAGAAGCTGGTGGACAACGGGCTGCTCTGTTGAGTGCATCTACACACCCTCATTTTCATAACCATGCATCTTCACAGTGCCTCTTTTCAAACCATCTGACCTACATGTAAGAAGTAGCAGTTATTTTCTTGGTGAACTGAATTCCTTGGTACAAGAATGTTGTACTTTTACTATTTTAAGAAAGGCCTTCAATAAAGTTAGCAAAGTTGTCTTTTTCTTCTGGTATAGAGAGCCCAACAACACACATCTATCAACATGAAGCAGCCAACCAGGAATTAATAGCAAAGCAGAAATGTAGGTGCAGCTTGTATTTAAACAGCACGTTCTAATTTAGATGGGTGACGGGGGAAGAAAATAATCCCTTCTGGCAATCATACCTGTCCCACTTTAAGCCTCTCCATAGTTAAAAAGCAAGTTTTAGGAGTTACTTCATTGTCTCCATCTGCTTGGTGTGCAAGACATTGAGGCAATAAACATAAAACAGTTTACAATTGTGAAGTAGAGATTTGTGCCAGTACTTGAGCACCATTCTGGTTTGCTTTATTTTGAAACCAGTCACATAAAGGTAATGGCGTAGCCTCCTGGAAACAGCTAAACCCAGCTGTACATCACCTGCAGACAGGCATTTCCAGGGCAGACTCTGGCTTTATTTGGCTCAGCAGCAAAGATGGCTTCTGGTTTGAAAGGCAAAGCTGTATCAGCTACGGGCTTACAGAGACTCAGATGAGCTTGGTCTTCATTCTCCTTGTGAGCTCTTCCTTTGCTGCACTTTCCTCATTTTAACAATACCTGTTACCAGCCTGATAGAAACCCAAGGCGTGTGAAACAGAAAACTGGTATCATTAAGCTCAGGAACACTATATGGGGGGAGGAGGGAGGAAGCAGCAGATACAGAATACAAGGAGGAAAAAGCTTTAGGAAGTGAACGAATCTCTTGGAGAGTGGGGAGAGAGCAAAAACTGGCTTAGACAGTGTTGCGTCCAGCTCAGGAAGCACAATTCTCTGAGCATTGAGAGAGGATTACATTCTATCTGTGATATTCCTGCTCCTTTGTTTACTCCACCAGAAGGGAAAATCTGCATCCAAACAGCAGAAATGCACACAGAAACATGAGTATTATCTCTACTGTATTAAAAGTCTTGTCTCACAAGCTTAATAAGGTTTATTTCCACCACAAAATAAATTTAATTATTTCAGGTGCCTCATTTTGTAGATGCAGCATTTTCATTAGCCTTTTACACAATCTCAATATATAATTAGGGCATCTAAACACAAGTACTTGTGCATAGTATATTTACAGCAGATTAAACTGTTGAATACCTTGGAATTTATGAACCAGCTTTCACTCAAAAGTACATTAGTAGTGAGGCAAAAGTTTAGTCAAAACTGGCTTTAAAAATTCCCAGTTACCAAAAATCTCTACTAACCCAAAGCAAAGTTTTTCTAATGTATCATCTATTTAGACTGAAATGGACTGAAATACAGCCCAAACATCGTACACAAATACTACCATTTCTCTATTAGAAACACTGGGAGTTTTATCAACGCATTGTTAGACCTCAGTGGCCTTCTAAGATTCAACGATTTCTAAGATGCTTCTATTTTACTGCTCTGCTGCTGTCTGTGGAACAGGAAGAGAAGATAAAACTGAGCAGTTGGAGAAAAAGGACTGTTCTTGTAACGACAAACTTGATATACCTGTAAATCATCTTTAGCTTGGTACTGAAATGTACTAAGAAACAGGAACTATATTTAATCAGATCCATTATGATTCAAGATTTAAGGGACTAACACGTATAGGTCACATTACTCCAGAAGTATTTCATTACCAGCAGTAAGAGTAACTCCAAGCGAGAACCCATGAATGCAGTCTTGACACACTAATACAAGGACCAGCTGATGTGTTGCATTTTTATTTCAGAATTACTTCATAATCCAGGTGATTTGGCTTGACTAACGTACAAGATTCTTTGTGGCAGTAAAGCACTCTCTAATGGGGAAATCTTTTTCAGTGAGACATCAGGTTTATACCACCTCTGGAGATTAGCTCAACCACCAAATAGAAAAGCCTAGTTAGGGGTTGGTTGTTTGTTTGGGTTTTTTTAAAGCCCATGACTTTCTGTTGCCCTAACACATAAACATCACAAAATAAATGCACTGTACTTCTGCAGAGAGATCCTTAACAACCTACATTACTTTTTCTCTACTACGGCATTCATACGTACAAAAGTTTATATGGTGGTGATGGCAAAATACATCTATCTTTTATCAAAAGAAACGAGGCTTTACAGAAAAGGTGAAATAATAACCACAAGTTCTTCAAAAGGCATTCTGGCAAGAGTAGTGGGTAGTGGGTCTACCTTGGCAACCGGTAAGTAGTTATTAAAAGCAACTGGAGACACCTCCCCAGAGTAGGCTATTTTCTAGTTATCCTTAGCCTCCTGGATAACAAATCTGAAAACACTGACATGTTCAGAATCTTTTTCCTAAGGAAGCATCTCTCAAGATTGAAAGGTGACCACTATTGATGCTCTTTCAACCATCTGCTAAGCTACCAAGTCATCAGTTCTGGTGCAATGATTCCGATGTCTGTGAGGCAAGCACCTGTGTGTTGTTATAAGCCAAACAGCTAAAATAATTTCTGAGAGATCACTGAATAGTCTTTGAATGTTAAAATCTACCAGTTGAATGAAACTCTTATTGGAAAAGTTCCTGTTATCCAGCAGCTGCATTGTTTGGTCCCCATTTACCCAAGAGGTAAGGTACAAACCACAGTAACTGCAATGCTTACACATCTAAAAGAGAGAGGCTATCACCCTGTGCTGATTAAAGCTAGCCCAGAAAACAGTACTTGGAGATGAGTATTCCAGCTCTGAAAAATGTGGAGTCACTGATAAAAACAGAAAGGAGCTTGACTCCAAAAAGTTGTAGATCTTTTTATGAGAATCAGTCCAGTCCAGAAGCATAGTTCACGTAACATCGAAATTCATTGGCTAAATTTCTTGAGTGTTTTGGAATAAACTTGCATATCTTCACACCAAGATGCTTTTCTGCCTGTTCCTCCATGATTGCACCTGCAGCAAAAATAATTCGTATTTGATGAGAAAAGAGAGCAACAGAATGCTTGGGCTTTTTTAATAGCTCCTCCCAAATGCATATAGAGAGAGCCTGCTTTTTTCAAAGGAAGCAAGGCTTAAAGCAGGACACCATCAACTCTCTAACAACCAAATCTATTAGGAAATTTAAAATCAATCTGAAAGAATGGAAGATGCCCCAAGGAAAAGTGTCTGAGAAGTTTCATGAAAATAGGAAGAGGGTAAGATCAGCACCCTTTACAGAAAACAGAAACCTGAACTCAATCTTCTTGCTACATGCCAAAGAAATTGCATGGTAGGGAGCCATGGGAAATGCAAACAGATTACATCCACTCTTCCACTTAAATAAACCGCAGTGCGGCATTTACAGCTACACGCTGAGAAATCACTTCCTCGAGCAGTATTTCTCCAACTTTTATAAACTGAAGGACCACCTATCCATTTTAGGGAAAAAATGCTGACAACCATTCTTGTGCATGACTGCCACATGCAATTAAACAAAGCAGCAGGCTTTCTATGGCCATGTATTATTTTAATTTTGCTATATTTTGCCTGCTTGGTTGACTTCCCTCAAATTCTATGAATAGAGGGGTTTTGTCCTTTTTTTTTTTTTTTTTCCAAAAATTTCCTGTATGTCTTCAGATGTCTTGTAGTAAGATTAATGTTTATGAAACACCATGACTAAGTCAGATACTTACCACTTCTTAAACCAGAAAGTGCATCTTCATAAAGAAGGGCCTGCAAGTACAGTTGGTACGTTATCCAGTTTCACTGCTCTTACCACTGATTTTTAATTCCTCCTGCTGTATTTCAGTGCCTAAGATCTCCTCACTTGAATCACAGGGGCAGAATCCCCTCAGACATTCATTCACATTACAATTTCTATGTTTACTGGTAAGGGCATGTAATATAAAAAAACCCCAACCAACCAAACAAAAAAAAATGACTTTGTTTTTCTTCTCAAGACTTAGCTAAAATCATCCAACTTTACCAAGCAAAGGCCATTCCAACCCATTTGTCACTCTTTCTACTTAGCTCAACTTAGATGCTAAGTAGTATGTGGCAGCTGAAATCCTGCAGCTACCGACATGTTTAAAATACCACAAATTTGTAAAGCTACTGAGTAACATTAACAATTAATTGCACCTACTTTTGTCATATCCAGATTTCAACCATTTGAACTATGAAGTGGCCCTTTTACTAGAGAAAAAGTATTTCTGGAGTTTTGCAGGATGATCTTCAAATATTTAGCAGAGCTTCCAATGCCGTATGAAAGAGTACTGACTTTAACCATTAAAACCCACACATCTTTAGTTTAAAATAAAGGTTGAACTTAAGAGTATTCCAACAAAAAGCTTGGGATACGTATTCCTCCTTGAATTAATGATAAATTAGCATTACTGAGTTAGCATTTTTCTCACCTGAGTAAGTTTGTCTTTTGAGAGAGGAAAAGATGTTTAATGGTGACCTAATATTTTTATTAATTATACCTGTGCAAAGCAGAATCTTTCCTTTTGTTAAGTATTTGATGGTCTCTGCAGTTTTTTGAAGACATTCCTCAGACAAATAGGGTGGATCTGCTATTACGATGTCAAAACTGTGTGGCAGGAGATTTTCAGGTAAGTTCAAAGGACAGTTGTAATCATAGAAGATAAATTCTTCTCCATATACAGCAAACCTTCTGTCATACTCTAGTATGCACACTGAAAAATCTTTACCATCCAGTTCTTTCAGTTTCTGGTACACACTTGGTGCACTAACACACGCTATCCTGAAAAAGAGACAGTAACTTAGAATATTAATTTAAAAGGCAAACAACAACAACCAACCAGTCATCAGGGCTCCTCTAGGAAAACATTTTAAACATTAGTCACAAAAATGTAAGCTATTCTCCCTCCAATCTAACAAATAATTATTGTAATAACAGAGTTTTAAGTATTAAAGCCATTATCTATTGGGCCTCCATGCTGCACAAAGACCTTAAGCTTAACTGCAGGTAAAACCTTGTTTCACAACAGCAAGGAAGCATACTTGACAACAACTTCTGAAAGAAATAGGAAGAAATCCAAGTTTTTCCACATGCTCTACAGAAACATTGTATGAAAACAGAAAAGAATTACAAGTCATTAATATGCTCTGGAGCTCTTTGCATTTCTCATAAAATAAAAAGATTCACAGTAAACTTTTACAAGGCAGAGACTATGACAATCAGTGAAGCACTAAGTGGTCACTAAGTGGCTAAGATCAGTATGAACTATTACTTAACTAACAGCAAAACATTTCTGCAATATCTCAACTGAACAGAGATGAAGCACAATGAGCAATGAATTAAACTGCATGCTCTGCCTAAATAGTAGAAACAAAATATTTACAGAAAAGAGACGTTAAATCTACAATGTAATTATTAAAACCCACCTGCCACCTTTTCCAGCTGCCACAACCGCTTCGTTAGCCAGGCATGATGCAGTTTCATCACTGTACCAAAACTGGCTCAGTTGCTGACAAAAAAAATGGACAATTACAAACAACATCAAATCTTCTGACTGTGCTGTGTACACTTAGGTGTGGAGAGTCATACTTGAGGAAATCCAAAATCCGTACCAGCTTCTCAGTTCACAAACTCTAAAGCTGGAAAGGTGACTATTTTCCTGACAGTCTTTTTACTTCTGTAATCCAGTGACATGCAGCAGGTAGCTTACACTGTGTTTTTCCAAAGCATTTGCTGCTTCATCAGGAAAAACTAGTAATGCAGAATGACTGATTGGGTTAATTCAAACCCAGTGTGCAGAAGTAAAATACTTAAATATTTTAAATTGAGTACGTATTTCACATTGAAAGTATTTTAAATACTCTTGAGTTAGTTTAGCAGAGGAGGAAAAAGGAACTTGAAAAGTGACAGTATAGAAGGAAATAAAGAATAAGTACTAAACCAGACCAGAAAAATGAAAAGAAAAACTGACCCAAAGACAATCCAAGTATCAGTATCAGGGGAAAAAAAAAAAAAAAGAAAAAAAGAAAAAAAATAGAAAAAAAATAGAGCAGCAAAGCAGCCACCCACAAAACCAAAGAAATACAACACAGAAAGAAGTTACGATGTGAAAGATCACTTGACCATGTTATGCTGTATTTGTCTCAAAGTCAGGGAAGAAACTTTACTACCTTCATGTGCCAGGCTGGAGTTAAAATTTCCAGAAGGGACAGATGCTTCTGTTGGCAGATTTATTCCCTCTCCATGCAATTTCAGCTTGTACCCCTCGTGCACATGTAGAACAGACAACTATACTCAGATTTAATATTAAAGCAAATATCCCTACAGTGTTGCTGTCCATGAATAATTTGATTTTGCTAGTCCAGGAACATCTTGAGCATTCCCCTTTTAAATGTAATTTCATTATCAATCCCCAAAAGAAACTTGGTAAAGGCTACTCCTCTAACTGTGCTTCACTCACTGAAGTGTATAGTTTCTTACCCAGTCTTCTTCTATTGAGCCAATGGAATATTGATTAAACCCCTGGGAGGTCTTCATGCCCTCTCTCTGCTGCTGTTCCAAATAGAACTCCTGGAGGGCAGCCAACGTATGGGATGAAAGCTGGGGAATGTCATCATCATCCATTTTTCTAGATGTCAACCAGAGGAAAAAGAAATTAATTAAATTAACCCTTTTCAATGGTGAACACTTTTAATAACAGCACAGTCTCCAGAGGTAAAACAACCTCCATGGACAATGCAGACTTAGTCTGACAGCTAACTAGGAAAACCTTCTAACAAGAGAAAACATTCCCTCTACTTAGGAGCTGTTAAACCAGTGAGAGGCCAGTTGGAAGAAACACACCTCCAGAGAATTCAGGAACAGCAGCAACACTGTTCACTTTCTCTACAACCCAGATCTGGCTTGTGTTCTTACAGGGAAGTTGTCATTACAGTTCTTGGTTTCCTGAATCCATACACCTTTTTTGTATCAGCTTGTAGGAAAAAAAAAAAAAAACAAAACCCCACAAAAAAACAACCTTCAGTGGATTTGGCAAATCCTATAGAAATTAGACTCTTCTGTCCCAGAAATGATAGCTGCTGGTCTTCCTCCCCGTGTTCAAAAGTCACACAATTCTGACTCAAAAAGCAGTAAGCCAGCATTCTAAGATCAGCATCACCTACCTTTAACTTCCATGCCATAAGAAGATTGCTCTGTATGCCGGAGACCTTCTACAAACAAAAGCTGGCAAGCAGCTCAAAACGTTTTTCTAACACTACTTGCGCACACAATAGACACATTTTTGATCAAGAACATGTACATAACTCGGTATATGCCAATGGAAAAGAACAGCCACTTTCAGGAGACTCTTCCAGTGGGTTCCGCTGCACAGCGTCGCTGAGCCCCTCTCACCTCACACAGCTCCCAGCACCTGCCCACGGGGAGATCTCGCTGGAGCGTTGGTGTCCTTCCCAGAACAGACAGTGCCACCTCGTGGAACGAAGGGGACGGAAACAGCAACCCAGCCCGTGAAAAGTACTGGAGAAAACTCGAAGAGGTTCTGCCAAGAAATAAATTTTCTCCGTGTCTGATCTAAGAACCAGTACATGGGCGATGGCTTTCACAGAACATGGAACCAGATGCCCGTGCCTTTGTGCAGAAGCCACCGCAGACCATCTGCACTTTGTGCAACTTCAAAAGTTAAGTACAATTTCAAGTATTGCTGCTCACGGCTTTTCTTCTCCCCAATCTCCTGTATTACAAGGAGAACCCCAGAATTTCCCTCCACGGTGCTCGCCCTAGCAGAGACATTTTCTGTCACGACATTTTGTGAAACGCAGCTTCTCCCTGCTTGCTGAAAAATGGTACTGATAACCTGGCACAGTGAGAGAACTCATCAGTATTCACCAGAATAATTACTCTGCCATTCCACTGACATGGTGCATACCTACGAGTGATAAGAGGAGAGCACCTGGATCTCCAGAGTCATTGTTTATTGACTTGCTGGCTTCTCAGGACAGGCTGGCTACACAGGGAATCAACTTCAGAACCTGAAGACCCACCTATGCCATTAGCCTCACACAAGAGAAGAATTCCAAAGTCAAGCAACCTCATAACCAAAATTTCCAATTTTGTCCCTTTTTTTTTTTAAATAAAACATTAATAACAGAAATATTTTTAAAGCATTTAATTATGTATCATTTAAAGTATTTACTATAAAAATGACTGTAAGTTCACAGTTTCTAGCAACAATGCTTCAACAATACGCAAGGCTACAATCCATTTTAGGCCCTATGCAAGAAGTTCTTCTGTTATGATAGATGTTAGAACTTTAAAATCACTCCTCACCTCACAACTTCATTTTTTATTAAGTGCATCCTACAGGCAATAATCTGGTTTGCTACTGTCCCCTAGGCAAGGACACATCTATGCTCTGACTCAGAAAATGAAGCAGATGCAAACTTGCAGTTCTTCAGTCAAAAGCTGAAATTTTGTATTCGGTGATCCCATAGAGGCGTTTGCAAGGACTAAATGTCCATGAAATGAAACCCTCGCAGATAAAACTGCTGGTGAAGCATTACCCATTGTTTCAGTAAACAAAAAGGCAGACAACCACAGAGATCTTTTTTCTTATAAATATTTTTTAGCTGATTTTTTTAATAGTCTTCCTTTCGGTTTGTAAATGAAAGCCTTAGGAACCAAGCAGTAATTAACTGTGAGGTTGCAGGAGAGGTAACTGAGAACATATGGTAGAAATATTATTGTGCATCTATTAAGAACACCTTCAGAATTCAAGCTATTTTTCTGAACATAGATATATTGTCTACATATACTGCCTCAGGACATTAGCATGAAGACATTTTCATGATCAAGAGCTACATCAGAAAACTATTAAAGTAAGTGAGTTTATGTGAACAAGACTTGTAAATTCCTTTGGCTGCAAGGAAGAAAGTTCTACTGTTCGAAAGCCTCTCTATACCCCTCCCAGAAAGTTCACTGCTCTCAAGTCCACAGACACCCTGAAAGTTTTGGGGGATGATGGGAGGAAGCAGAAAAAACCCTGAATGCCTCTGGTGCTCAGGGAACCTTTAAACTCTGTTAAGTCTGAAGGCCCCCAAGGATCCATCTGGCCCATCTGCACTTGCCCTAGGCCCTGGGTCCTTCCAGAAGCAGCCTGAGCTCTGCTCTCACACAGACTTCTCACGTCAGCCTAACTCACATCTAAGTCAGGCCTCCCCACATGCCCTTGCAATGTGGAAATACCATTTGGTCAGTGCACAGGCAGAAGGATGTATTGCTGCCCTGCCAGTTTCCAATGCTCAGGCTTTTAGGGTTCCCTAAAAAATGTCATCTCATTGTAAGAAATGTCTCTTAGCTGACAGGGATAGGAAAGACTACTGAAAGGACAAGGAACAGGAACCCAACTGGAAAGCCACCCCGTTCGTCACTGGGAGAGGGGAGGAAGAGGATGGTGTTAGCCCCTTAGATCTTTTACCAAGAATATAAAAAGCACATGTGCAACTACAGAATTTATTCTAGCATAACTTGGATCTAAAGACAGATAGGGTGAAACAGAATTAAATATAGTTGTCTGTATTTTTCCAAGGCCACTCAAGTCAGTACTTGAGACAAACAGCTCATCATCTATGGTGTCTGCAACACGCATCAATCAAAGATGGACAATGGTGTGCAACTGCAATGAAAATCACATGGAAGAGGGTGCAAACACCTGCCTGGAGGTGAACAACTCTGGATTAGAAGGACTGGAAAGTTACTAAACAGTTGGACACATGCCCTACTACCTTCAAATCAGGGAGGTACTGTGTTCCACTCAAACTTCAGCTCTGTAACATGTCCAACTCCTACCACGCTGTGATTCTGTGTGGTTGTGCATATTGGGACACAAATCTGGCGTCCTGAGACAACAATGGGAGTGGCAGCCAAGCTAACCCACACATAGGTGCTGGGGGGGTCTGTCCCAACCATGGTAAAAGCCCAAGGCAGAGAAAGAACCTCTCCTGCTGGAAACAATTCTTCAGATCTTTAAATCCTAAAAAAAAACCCCAAAAAACAACAACAACAAAAACCACACCAAACCAAACCAACCAACCAACCAACCAAACAAATTGATTGTTGATGATGTGACAAGATACTGGGAGTATCACCAAATGTATTTTCAGAGGAATGATGACTGACAGGACAAAGTGCCCGAAACAGATCAGTCTGAAGTAATTTAGACAAAAAGATCCTTGTGCTAACTAGGGCAGCTTAGCCAGAAGAAATAGAGAAATGCTAGACCATACATACATCTATTTTTTAGAGCCTTCTAATACAAATCAAAACTTCTCCAATACCTGAGAGATCATCCTCAAGCACAGGCAACCAGGTCCTTCCCCTGCAGTCACCTGGGAAACATGTTTGTGGGGCCCAGGTGCCATAAAACAGACCAGCCTCTGAACATGATGACCAAGCTGAGTGATGCCAGAAAAGCGGAAGTGACAAATCTGTGCAGAAACCTGAAGCAGTTTTCTCATGTACTAATGGTTTTGCGGAGTAAAGAAAGAGAGACGAGGCAGGATTTATGAACCAGGAGCAGCTCCTGCCACAGAACAGGGAAGAGCTCCATTTCAGGATTAAGTCTGGAGACTTTTGTTACCCTCCATGGCAAATGGTTCAAGATGAAAACTGTACTTGTTCAGATCAATGGTTGATAGTGGTCATTATTCTATCTTGAAGGGCTGATACTGGTTATTCTTCTATCCTGAAGCTGTCTTAGGAGTGAGATAAGGCAAGCATATGTGATACCTCCCTACACTATACTCTCCCAGACTTTATAATGTTCCACTAAGGGAGTTGTTTCTGCATCTGAAGTGATTTATTCTGTGAATGTGGTTCTCTTAGAGGCACTTGTCCCGTGTCCCTTAATTTCACGTTTTTTAATCTGTAAAGATGGCCTGTAGATTTATTGATAACTACTTCTCCTTGTTGTGAACATAGCTTCATGAGATGCAAATCCTTCATGTATCAGAAGAGAAAGCAAATGGTTGAGCCCTTATACGCTCTCTCCACACCACTCCACGTGTCATTTCACAGACACCTGTAAGTCATCCTCCTTCCCTCACTCTGCAAGTTGGCTCTTTTCTAGCTTGAAGGGTCTTACCCCACTCCATCAATTGTTTGACATAAGTCTTTCAATGCATTTGTTCCTCCTTGTTAAACACTTCTAATATACACTTTGAGATGAGACTAGAACTCCACACAGTATCTAAGAGATGTGTGATCACACATTCATGCTGTCATTTTATGATGTTTTATGTTACAGTCTATTTATTAAAAAAAAAATAATCTTTAATACTTGAGGTTTTTCAAGCTTCAAACACACATATGCTTTTGGAGAATCATGGATCATAATCCCAAAGTCTCCTGCCTGAGTGGGAATGGTGTCTGATGAGAACATGATTAAACAGACTTTACCAAGAAATTTAAAAGGATCTGCCAAGAGCTCCAAGATACCTACACATGTGGAACAAAAAGAAACAGCAGCTCTGGCCCTTTCATCTCAGCAAAAAGCAGAAAAAGTACTAATGCTAGAAAGGGTTCAAGAAGGGTAGTGAGACATCCAAAGACTAGAATAGCTTTTGCAGGGGAGTGAGTACACGGAAGTACTGAGATGGGTATGACAGAGCCTGTAATTGCGAGCAGCACAAACAGCACAGGAAGAGATCAACTACTGTTTTACAGGGCAAGAACTAATAGGCCACAAGTGTGGGCTGCAAAAGTCTGGTTCAAAAATAAATCCAAGAGGCTGGCTGCTGACACAAGGCATTGCTGGCCTATAGAATCCCTGCTGGTGACATTTCATAGCATTGCCAAGTGACATGGGGAAATTTATAGAAAAAAACTTTAAGAGGATTGCTAAATACATGGAAACGGCATTGAATTTAAAAAGTGAGGTCTGGAGGCCAGGTGAATACTTCAAGGAGAAAGGGAAATCTGCTGCATTCGAGCCAAATCCTCACTCTTTTTCGTAAGCACGGTCAGACCGAGAGCGGGCTGGACACAAAACGGCTGTCACCCTCCTTACACGTGAATGACGAAACGCTGACAGTTCGTGAAGAAGGCACTTTTTTTCCTGTTCCGTCTGTATTTAATTACTTTAGCCAAGTCCCCAACCCCCCCACCGCCTCTCCTGGTGCGAGGTCCCCCCTCAATCGCGCGGCCCCGGCGAGGCGAGGGCACCGCCGCACCCGCCCGTCTCCTACCCGGGGAGAGTAGCGGCGGGGAGCAGAGCGCAGCCGGAAGCTCCGCGCGGCCCCAACGCTGCTGGGGACACTCGCCCGCCACACCAACTCGCCTCTTACGAGCCGAGCGCGGCGCGTCACCGCCTCAGGAGCCGCGATACCCTCGCAACTCCGGCACCAGGCGCTAAAGGCCACCCCGCCAAGAGGCCTGCAAACGGCACGGCCGCTACGGAAGCCTCGCGCCGGCGGCAGAGAAGGCCCCGCTGTCCGCGGAGAAGGGAGGGCGGGCAACCCTCCCGGCCAGGAAAAGCGAGCGTGCGGCCTGGAAGGCACGCGCCCTAGTCGGGCGCAGTGCTCCCCAAACCGATCCCGCCTCCTCTCTCTCTCCACTCACCGGACGCCGAGTCCCTCCGCGCACGCGGACCTCTCCCCGCCCGGCCCCCGGCCCCCCCCCCCCCC
>JANIJG010016279.1:0-10208 GCA_024611175.1 Megaceryle torquata
CTCTCTCCCTTATTCCTTTTCTCTTCCCCTTTGGGGAGGGAGGGGGGTTAACAGAGAGCGTCTGTTAGGTCTAAGGGTCTGCCCTGACCCTGAACTGTGACAAGCAGATACTGCTGATATTAGGAGGCAGGTCTACAAATTTGTGGTACCACACTGACAGCCAGCGTCTGTGAAACCCCCCTGGGGTAGTCTGCAAGCACACAAAATTTGTGCTTTTTTCCCCTTCAGATATGTGTCTCAAATGAAAGATGTCTGCCTATGGCAGCATCTGTGGTTATGTGGTTATTTCTATATCTCAAGGGACAGAGACCCACAATGTAGAACCAGAGATTCCACCTCTTCCAATAGCTCCTCTGAGTGGTCTGTGCAGTTCTCTGTAGTGGAAAATAGACCTTATTTTCAATTTGATTCTGCTAGAAATTGGTAATTATGGAATTGAAAATTCCAATCTTATAGTGTTGTTTTTACAGTTTTTATGTTATTAAACTACTAGTATATCAAAGCTGCAAAGTCAAGCACTTAAATTATCAAATGCATTATTTAAGGTGCCTAAGGAATCTTAAAACTGCCTCTATTTTAGTGTACCCTTTTGATATGAGATCACGTTATATTTTTCACGTGGTTCTCTTGCTTCATTGGTTATAAAGCTAGATTTTCTTAAGACTACCTGAAAGAATCAGATTGGTAAAATTCATGAGGTTTTACTTGTAGGAACCCTACCTTGTTTACTGCAGACTGATGTGTTTGCAGTGAATTCAGCAGGGAAATGAGGAACATAAGAGTTTTTTTCTTGTGGTTCATGTAGTCAAATGTCACCCTGGACATACTTCTGCCACAACTGCCCTTAAATGAAAAATGATGTAATAAAAGTTTCTCATTCATTGCCTATACCAGTAGAAGAATGGCATTCTTCTACTTTCCTTTGAATGACTGATCTCATCTTCCTTTAACGACCATGGGAAGGAATAAACATTACTGGATTGTCATCCCCCTGACCTGTCTTGTTCTCCATTTTAAAAATGACTGGAGAAATCCTAATACCTAGAAATTGCAAGTGAAATCAAAAGAAGCTGCATTTTGATCATAATAAATCAGGATCTAGATGTTTTGTATGTGGCACAAAATACTAATACTGTTTTTGTTGTGTGGATGTGGCAATTCAGTTGTGAAAATAATTTATGTATGTAAAAGAAGGAGTTTTTTCGAGTCTCCATACATTCTTCAGTAAACATGATAGCTGATTGGCTTGCACTGGCATCAGCTCTAGAGTCTCTGCATGAGGTGACATTCACAGTAGTGCAGTATAGGAGATGTGTAGGCAAGTCTTAAATCTCATTTGAGTTTAGTGGTCCAGTTGGACAATGGCATAGTCTCTATTTCGGACATACATTATTTCAAATTTCTGAAACACAAGTAAAATGTCCAAAAGAAAATTTAAAAGAATTATGCATGACAAATCTGATTTGAGGATACATACATAAAGACTTGAAAATAAAATAACATTCAACAGTTATGAGTTTAGAGCTAAATCCCATGTCCAGTAGAAGTCCCATTGTGGATCTTTGTATTTAGTCAGCTTGCCAATTCCTCATTTCCTTCTGGTTAACTGTAGTAGGTAGGAATTTAATAATAATAAAAAAGAATGTGTGTATAAGCTCATAAATAACTAATATGACTTAATCTATGTATGTCAGGGGGTTAGCAGATCATGACAATTTTGAAAGCTTGAATATCTAGACAGAGTAGAAAAGAGAGAAAGATCCTGAGCTGGTATGTATATCTTGGCTACAATGGTTACATCTATTTTTACCAGCTGAGAATTTAGTTGCTCTTCTTACTCCATGATCATACACCATAAATCCTACAGACCACACTATACTATTATACATGTTGTTTATGCTGTGCCTTTGGAAAAAAAAAAAAAAAAAGAAAGTTTTAGAAATTTTCTAGTTCCTTTTTTTTTTTTTTTAATTATTATTATTACTGTTTTTTATGCCCTTCTACATTGAGTCAGATTGGTTTCTTTACCATGCCCTCCAGAGCATGGGATACAGAGGGAGACTAAAATGATAGCTAATAAATTTTTGAAGCCTCTAAAAGCTACCTTCTGTAAAATAGCTTTTCTATACATAATAATGTCACTGTTTTATGGCCTGATGTTGCCTGACCTTCCATTGTGAGAAGCTGAGGCCCCTTTTTGATGGTGTAAAAATCACATTTATAGCCTTATGTAATTGTAAGATATTGGACCTTACATGTGTTACTTATAGAATAGAGACAATTGCCTATTCTGGGGCTCAGTATTATTTGAATGCGTAGAAAGGGAAACGGGGTAAACATGATTTTAGTACTGTATGTCTGAAAAAAATATTCTTCAGAAACAGATTTAAAGCTAAATATTAAATTTAGATGCCAGAAGTCCCAACATTTCACTACCAAGATTTTACTCCACTGTGTTGATTCATTACCATGGTTCTGTGTGGGAATACTGTACTAGCTGGAGTAGAAGTCATTTGGAAACAACCTTAAAGAATTTGTTCTGACAGCTATTGAGTTAATAAAGCTTGTAATGAGATAGAGTAAGAGAAGTAGCAGACCTTAACTGGGTAGTTATGCAAAGTGATTAATGTTTAAGTTTTCTCATAAATGACGTTTAATTGAGAAAATCCAATGGTTGGTTTTCCAGAATCCACAAAAATATAACATCACTGTTCATCAGTAAAGTATCATGTTCTCTGTGTTTGCATTGTAAGCCTAAAACTGTATTTGTTATATCTGAAAGATGTGTTTCTTAAAAATAATTCCGTGAAAGAATTGGAAATGTTAAATTTTGAATGGTTATGCAGTTATTGTTTTTTAAATGTATTTATTACCTATGCTTATTAACCCTCAGCATTAACGATTTCAGCATTGCAAACAACTGCTACTGATTCTAGTTTAGTCTCTTACCAGCCTCAAACTTTACATTACTGGAATGGGAATTTTATCTTTCACTGCAGAAATTATGCACATATTTTATCTGGTAAAAAATATGGGAATCCCATACCTTTATTGGAATTCTGCTTGCAGTTTGTAAACCTGATATTTGTGTTCACAGTTCAGAGCAGATAATGAATAAATATGAAGTGGGTAGAATGAAAAAAAAGGTTAGAGACTTTAGCAGTTTCTTTTACTGGGTACCTTATTTGCAACTATGAAATCTGTACTGTGCTCTTGAACCTTATTAAGATGCAAGGAGTTCATGTTTACCATATCTATGTGGGAAAGAGCTGATATTATATTTGAACAATCTGCATGTTGGTTTTTCAGAACATGGGTTTCCAAACTCAGTGACATTAGATTGAATCTTTTAATGTTGTTACTTTAGCTTGAAAATCTTTTTCTACTTAGTAAAATCTTGTGTTTTAAAGTGCTGCTGGAGCTTCACAGGAGTTTTATCTGCAGTAAATCATCATGAAAGATCACAATATTGAGTCTCAGAGGTTTTAGATATATTAACATTCCAATAAAATCCTAAAGATCTTTCTTTACTAGCAAGAACTTGATGTAACTTGACCTTATAATAGGAAAATAGGATTTTTTTATTCAGGATTTCTAAATGCAGTATCAGTGCAGATGTGGGAAGAAAGACATCATAGTGTTTTAAACACCTCTTACAGTAACTACATTTACAATTCTGTTAAGGAAGCTATATTTAAGTTTTTCTTTTAGAAAATCAAAATTAAGTACTCCTATTGTTGCTGCCTCTTCATATCTTTTATATGTGCATTATATTAGGCTCTTCTTTTGGAAATATTGCAGAGGAATGAACACTTTGTGAAAGAATCCTTTAGTGCTTCAATTCATCTAATTTAAGGAAAGAAATTATTAAAAATTTCAGTTGAACACAAAAGCAGCCCAGAAACCTTGAGACAGTTGCTTAAGAATTTGTTTTTCATGATTGCTGAATACTACATTGATATTCTCTATTTTTTAAAAAAATCCAGTGTCTTGCTCTAGTATGATCAATCCTCTTTTCCCATATGAGTACTTTAATATTGTCTGGATATCTTAAAATTTATACCTTAAGTTATTATTCAGATGTAGATTTTGATAAATATAAAAAAGGAAACTCAATAAAGAACAATAATGGATTAGATGGACAGACTATAAACACAGGAGGTGGGGTAACTACAGGAGCAGCAGTGGTTCTCAAATTACAGCAGACCTAAAGAACAATCCTCCTGCAAAGAAAAGAGAAAAGTGACATATATTAGAAGGTTAATGCTATGTCAGATACTAAAAAAATATTATAAGATAGTATTGATAAAAATTCAAAAGCTTGCTTTGAATGTTCTCCTAGCTCAAAAGCAAAAGACTTTTATGTACTGCTTTAATTTCTTTCTTTTCTTTTTTCTTCTGCTGTCACAAGGGCAAGAATAGCTGACTTTCAGGGTCATGGTAAATTGATTTTGTGTTGTACACTTAAAAGGAGATTTCTAAAGTTTTGTTTTACTATTACTTGTTCTGAAAGATTTCCATTTTTGTTATTGATTTTTTTTTCTTTCTGTGAGATGCTTTAGGAACAAATGACATAATTTCCATGGAGCAAGAGTATACTCTTGAATGTAATACCTGTGAGCATTTTGGTGTTGTACACCAAATTTAAAAGGAACTAGACCAAAACCCCCAATTCTTTAGAAAAGATCTGTTGTGTGGTTTTTTTTTGTTTTTTGTTTTTTTTTTTTTTTTGTAACTGTAAGAGATCTACTGCTTTACAGGGCATAACCCTCAATATAGGAGGTGGGAGTTCGAGGGCAAAGAGCTAATCGTGGGATTAATGTAGATTTCATTTATAATCCCTTCTGTGTTTATATGCTTTTATCCACTGTTAGTGTGGAAACAGGACAAATCCCCTTTTAATTCTCGTTATTAATGAAGATTTGTCCAAAGGCTTTATTGTGCCTTCATTGGAAGCTGTGTGCTTGGGAAATGCATAATCTTACCATTGCAGATGGAGTACTTAAAGGTATTATTCCTCAGGGGCTTGTAGTTCAAGATATGTGGGGTGGGAAGATATCTGTTGATATATCACATCTTGTTGCATTCTCTTCTGGTACAGATAGGACCATATCTGAATACATGGATGTGGAGAGCAGTGCTTTCCACCAGTCTCATGCTGACATCCATCCTGGCTCCTGACCTGTCGCAGAGTTACACTGAGCTGCACCAAGTTACTCTAAGGAGCATACAGATCCTGAGTTTAGCCCCTGCTTCTTTTTGCTCATCTAAGGTTTTTGTTCATAGTTAACATGCTAAGGCCTGAATTCAGTAGATAGGATGATGACTGATGTAAATGACATGAGGAAAGGGATGGACAGTACATATAAAAAAATTACCAAAGTTAACCATTTGAGCTTTGCACTTTCTTGGCAAGAGCCAATTTCCTGAAGTATCTTTTTTAATACTAGACAGAAAACTTTTCTACATTCATCTGAATGTTGCACAAAGACCTGTGCTGTACATTCTGTTTGGAAACACTTGGTTCAAGGACTTACACACAGCCTCTACCTTTGGAACTTCTTAGAAGGTACTTCTGAACATTTTTTTTTGGTTACTAGACTGTACTTTTGGAACATGTCTTACTCTCTTTGCTGAGTATGTACACATGCTGAGGTCTCTAGATTGAAAGTCTGATATGAAGTGCCCAAATTTTAGTGCTGTATAAGAAAGACAGCTAACATAAACTGAATGGTCTTTGCTTTTTGTTCTTTTATTGATGGTTTCAGTACAGGATTGTTTGGTTGAAACTTCTGTCTCTGAATCCTAACCAGTTCATCTTAAATGTTTTATTATCTTTGTTTCTGTTATGTTCTGTCAGATAATATGCTGTTGGGAGCTTGTGGCTGACCAATGTACAACACTAATAAATGGACTATTTGCCCTTCTCTGTGGTTTGGGTCAGCATTGTGGAATGTGCAGACTGAGCTACAAAAGGAAAATGTAAGGAAAAAAACCCAAACAAATATTCACAAGATTATATCAAGAATGACTAAAATTATGAGGGAGAGAAGTCTCACAAACGTTTTGCTGATGAAATTACTTTCTTCACTGCATGAAAATTAAAGAGTTGGTGGACCCAAGCCCCTTCAATACCCCAAACAAGGCTCTTGACACCACAGGAAGTCTATTATCTCCATGGCAACAAAAATAAGTAGTGAATATTGCCTTAACAGCCACAAAGAATAAAAAGTGTATCTAAAATTAATTTATGTCTTGGGACCAGACACTTGAGATGAGAGAACTGGTCCATAAAGTAGCCCAGAGGACATAGTAAAAGGAAAACAGTCACTCCTTTGTTATCAAAGGAGCTGTACTTGGAGTGCATAAGTTTGCTTTTCATCTTTTTTAAAAGAAGAATATTGTCAACGTGTCCATATTTACATGGATGCTTTCCCTTAACTGTCTTCTACAAATATAATTCTTGACAAAGGTTTGGTAATAATTGCCTGAAAAGGCAGTTACCTCATAATCTCCCTCTTTGTGAAGACGGATCTGTTCTTTGTTGTGTTAATTAATTTGGAATGAATTAATTTCTTCCTATTTCCTTTCCTGTATAAAAAACCAACCAAACAAACAAAAAGCAAACTCAGAATTTCTTTCATAAATATTCCAGTAAAGAAAAAAGGATTAACATGCAGTCCTGGAGCTCTGTAAAGATTCCATTACATTTATAAACTGGAAAGAAAACTCATGATATATTTACTTGTAAAATAAATCAAAACAAGGAAAAGGCCACCAAACTCATGTGATTTTTGTGCAACAGGGCAGATAGCCTAGATATCTGTGCACATTCAGTCAACAGCAGTACCATATTTCTCCTCAGAATCCTCCCTTTCTGGACAGCTTCTTACTGCTGCAGGATACACTGGTCCTGCTGTACAAACCATTGCACTGTATATGTCTGATTGTATAAATGAGCTTTGATTCATGCTATAGGATCTAAGGAGTAGCACCCCAATCAGAATGCCCCAAATCATTGACATTTAGGAAGATCTATGTGATATGAGATCACTTGCTATACATACACCATTATACTAGTTCCTAAGCAAGGTCACAGAGTACTGGGCAAGGTGAGCCTTTGGTGTGTAAGTGTATTTCTCACATTCTTATGGTGAGCATAAATAATTCCCAGAGTTCCAAAATACGTAAAACCTGGCATCTCCTGGTACAACATCTAAGTAAGTGAATTTTCAAGAGGTTTTTCTCAGGTTCTGTATTGAACTCATTGAAAATCTGTCCCTTTCCCTGAATTTTCAATAGATTTTACTCTGTGCATTATGAAAAGTGGAATTTAGTTTTTTCTGAATGGTATATTTGTTTCATCACCCTACCTTGAAAATGTAGTATTGTGATATTTAGATTGGCAAAGTGGTAAAAACCAAACCAACAAACAAACAACAAAAACCAAAAACAAAGCCAAAAAGTAAAGAAAAAAGACTTTGAGCCATTAGTAAGACATAGCAAAAAGAGTCTGAAAAATCACACAGACAGGGTAGAACTGCTGTTATTTAAGTTCAATAATACTTTCTACACATTTCAGCTTTTGCTATGAGTTATCATCTTTCTATAGTATAATACAAAGGAAAAAACTAACAAAGAATTTTGATCCATCTGTTTTCCACAGCTGATGACATTTTCTCAAATATAGCAAAATAAGAAGTTAAAGAGGATTTCTTGCTATTTAAATATTATTACCAATTGTTAAATGATGAAAGGACATTACAGGCAGCTCTAAGATGTCCCCTAAGAGAAGAGACTATGCTTGGTACATTTTTTCTTTTGTTTAGCTATTAAAAACAGAAAACTACCATATTATATGCATTTTGTGATGGTGGTTTTTGGGCTAAAGTTGATCACAGAGTGCAGTCACCAAAAATAATTCAGGACATCTTTTTACTGTGTAGCTGTGGAGACTTATTTTCTATACTCTTCTATAATATTATCCTGGATGTCTCAGTAACTGGAGCCAGACATGGGCCTTGGCTGCTGTTACTTTTGTTTTCATTCATTAAGTTTCATTAAAGAAATTACAAATGTTTAAAATAAAGTCCTTCTGTCACTTTACCAATTGCTTTCAGGAAGAGGGGAATTTGTGTGAATGTAATTGTAATGGAAAAATATGAACATAAGGTCATCTTTCTCTGAAGGAATTTGAAGTTTAGACATCTTGGTTATGATTTTCAGATCTTTCATCAGAATTGAGGAAGTAGGACAAGCTGATGGATAATGACCTGCATCTTTGCTTGTAAACTGTCATGGCCCCAAACTGTGTGGCCACTTGTGACATACGTGCTGTGTATAGTTCGTAGTACGCTCTAGTTCCTGAACTGTGCCCAGGAACTATTTGGGAAAGTGGCAATTGCTGTTGTCCAAAATCATGTCATGAGTAGGTTAACAATGATGGTCTGGTTCCAGTGCCCAGATGTATCCTGTGTATTGCTTACTTTATCAGCATACACCTATCCCCAGTTTAGGCACGAGTCTTAGGACAGGAAGAATCCTGTCCCTGTGTGAAAATTCCTATCTTTTTCCATTCATTAATGAAGGAGTATAAATGACCAGTTAGGACCACTAGCCTATATTGTGGAGGGCTGAATCTAGAGTACCTGAATATAATTTCTACAGGTACTTACTGTGTTTAAATTATTTTCTTCAAATGTTATGTTATACATCCTTATGACAAAAGATCCTCAAAAATGACAAGAATCTTTTAGATAAAATGATATGAAAACCTGTTCCTACATATTCTGTCTTGGTCCAACCAGGAAACCTGAGAAAGATTCAAAGAATATGTAGTAAGAGAAAATAAATGAAGGAAAACTCATATATGTCAATTTTATTTATTGTGTAAGGAGAGTACATCAAAAAATAACCTGGAATATTATGGTTCATATAAGTAACCATACTGTAATTATGATTTCAGTGATTTAAAGAGGATGTCTACTTCAATAATGAGATCTTGAACAGTATTCTGTTCCAGACCTGTAAGTCTTTTAAAAGTCATTGATGAGAACTCTGCTCAAATCATCCCCTACATGATTAACATAACTAGCCCTTTTTGTAACACTACAGCACTATTGTTCAGTGTGATCTAATTAGCACTGGAAAATACTTGAATATAAAATACAAAATAGTCACAGGGAAGTGAAACACTGTGAGCAGGGAAGAAGGGAACAGTTCAGAATATGGACACGTCTTTATGCTAAGAAGGGGTTAAAATCTAGAAGATATAAGAAGACATAATAAACAAACCAAGAAAATTAGGTAACTTGGACAGAATTAATGTATTTCCTGAAAAGATAAATGAACAAGTGGAATAAATTACCAGTAAAAGCAATTGAAACAAATATTATAAATAAAATATGAAATATAAAGTATAAATGAGGTTGGAAGACTTAGATTTATTTCCTGAGAAAGAGGAAAGTGAATGATCATAGAGGGAAAAGTGGGAAGGTGAGACTAATATATTAAAAATGGAAGGTTGCAATTTCATTCAGTAAGTTATTTTTCATACTTTATTCAAGTAATTGTTGAAGATATTTTATAATATGTAATTAATAAACAGTACTCAAGATGAGCTTTCTTTTTTAATTGTAATTTTCGAATACCCTTCGACAAAATGGAAAATGGTCAAGGAGGGCAGCAGCACAAACAATGAGCATTAGGTATAAGCTAAGAACCTGGTACTTTACCAGGAGAAGTTATAATGTAAATATTTAAAGAGAACAGATGAATGTGAGGACTCCCAACATAAAAAAAAAAAAATAGGAATAATAAATACTCTGCAAGTTTGAAAGGTCAAAAGTCTCTCAGACACAGATTAAATTTTCATGGTGTTTTCGCTAGAAATATGACTGTGTTCCCCTAACAGAAACATGACCTCGATTAATTTGTGTTCTAAATAGAGGGAAAGCAATACAGAACAGGCTTTTTACTGTTGTAAAATAAAAATAAGTATGCTAAAAATCTTCCATATTCAACAGACAATTCATGTAACTTAATGAATAAAAATATTTTACTCAATGCCTCTTGCACATTCAGTAGCAGAATCTTTAAGAGTAGAAAAATTTGTTCTGAAGAATCTGCAAAAGTCCATTAGATAACCATATTCAAGTTTGGTGGTTTTTTTTTTTTTTTTTTTTTTTTTTTTTTTTTTTTTTTTTTTA
>JANIJG010016281.1:0-12505 GCA_024611175.1 Megaceryle torquata
GTCTTCAAAAAGGGCAAGAAGGAAGATCCAGCAAACTACAGACCAGTCAGCCTCACCTCCATCCCTGGAAAAATGATGGAGCAGCTCATTTTGGAGGTCATCTCTATGCATATGGAAGAGAAGTTTATCAGGAGTAGTCAGCATGGATTTACCAAGGGGAAATCTTGTTTGACTAATCTAATATCATTCTATGATATCGTGACTGAATGGGTAGATGCAGGGAGACCAGTCGATGTAGTCTACCTTGACCTTAGCAAGGTGTTTGAGAGTTTCCCATAACATCCTTGTGAGAAAGCTCAGGAAGTGTGATAGAAGAACAGACAGTGAGATGGATTAAGAACTGGCTCCGAAATAGAGCCCAAAGAGTGGTAATCAATGGTGCCAAGTCCATCTGTAACTAGTCCCCCAAGGATCAGTGCTGGGTCCAGTCCTGTTCAACACCTTCATCAATGACCTTAAAGAAAGGACAGAGTGTCTTCTCATCAAGTTTGCTGATGATACGAAACTGTGAGGTTTGGCAGATACACCTGAAGGCTGTGCGGCCATTCAGCATGATTTGCACAAACTGGAGAGCTGGGCAAAGAGAAACCTAATGAGGTTCAAGAAGAATAAATGCAGAGTCCTGCACTTGGGTAGGAGTAATAAACTGCACCAGTACAGGTTAAGAGGTGATCTGCTAGAGAGCAGCTCTGTGGAGAAGAACCTTGGAGTCCTGGTGGACAAGAAGTTATCCATAAGACAGCAATGTGCTCTTGTGGCCAAGAAAGCCAATGGTATCCTGGGATGCATTAAGAAGAGTGTGTCCAGCAGATTGAGGTAGGTCCTCCCCCCATCTACTCTGCCCTAGTGACACCTCACCTGGAGTATTGCATTCAGTTCTGGGCTCCCCAGTTCAAGAGGGACAGAGATCTACATGAGAGAGTCCAACAGAGAGCTACGAGGATGATTAAGGGACTGGAACACCTGACCTACAAGGAAAGGCTAAGAGACCTGGGGCTTTTTAGTCTGGAGAAGACTGAAAGGGGGTCTAATTAATGTGTATAAATATATGAGGGCTGGGTGTTAAGAAGAAAGGGGCAACCTCTTTTCATTTGTGCCCTGTGATAGGATAAGGGGCGATGGATGCAAGCTAGATCCCAGGAAGTTCCATCTCAACATGAGGAAGAACTTCTTTACTGTAAGGGTTACAGAGCACTGTAACAGGATGCCCAGAGAGGTTGTGGAGTCTCCTTCTCTGGAGACTTTTAAGACATGTCTGGATGCATTCCTGTGTAGCCTGCCCTAGATTCTATGGTCCTGTTCTGGCAGGGGTGTTGGACTTTATGATCTCAGGAGGTCCCTTCCAATCCCTAACATTCTACAATTCTATGATTCTATGAAGCTTTGTGGAATTTTGTTTATTGCTTTTCTTAGAACCAGCATAATGTAGTGAATTACACTGCATGATGAAAGAAAGGTAGAAGTGGTTTAGAACAAAGGTCATATCATTCCTGTATTATGACTCCAACAGTGACATCTCACAATTCTTATAGGGTGATTACAGTGGGGACCAAGCGACAGCTGCTGCTGTTGCAGCAGTTCTCCTACTCTGTAAATAGTTCCTGAGACATTTCAGAAGTCAAGCCAGACAGTTTTGTCTCTCTGGATTGCAGATTTCAGCCAAAAAGTCTAACGACCCCTGCAACATAATCATCATTAAAGTTATGAACCCCATATGCAGGTATTGACTCCTTTGTAAGTGTGTAGGACAATAACAGGGAAAGTTTCATAGAATAACTTCACATTGCAGGCTGGGCCAACTGTCTCACTATTTTAAAGACAGCTATTTTTTAAAAAAATTCTATGCGTGTGTGTAAGTATATGTGGCTTTTGGAAATATTTACATACAACTAAATTAAAACAAAATTCTTAAAGACTGAGAATTCAAACTGAAGTTTTCAATCTCTCAGTTTTAGTGACAGATGCCTAAAGCAGATACCTTCCTAAGGGCAGGTCAGCAATTTCTCAAGGAAGGAAGGAAGGACATTTTCCTTAGGCTACACTTTAATTATCCTTTGGGGTTTTTAAAATTTTATAGATATATACATGATATTTCTAGAGTGTTTAATAAAAGTAATAAAATCCCATTAAATCAAGGGCATAGTTTCCAGAAAACACCTATATATCTTGTGTACATATCTACACATGTACATATATGTGACATTCTATAATACCTCATGATTACATTTTTCTAAAACAAGAACAGATGCACAATTTTCATTTTATGGTCTAGTTCACATGTTTTATTTGTTTTAGAAAAATCTCTGAAAATATAGAATCCTCTGTAGGCTTTTTTTTAAGCCAAGTTTCTGGGAATAAAAGGAAGACATGTAACTTTCTAACTAGCTTATTTTGGCTCAGGTTTTTTGAGGCAGATGTTACAAATGATAAGCCTTGTCTGTTCTGGGCCTCTGTGTAGAAATTATTCACCACAGCAGACATAGTCCTTTCAATTTTACTGCCAGTTACGAGCTTATGAGTAACACACCACAGTGCCCTGATTAGTTTTTGTTTTCACTCCCCCCTGGTTATTGGTAGGACTGGAACAGAATGATAAGGATATTCATTCTGATAATTCTGATTTTGAGACACGGCTCACTTTCTATTTCTTTACTCACTTGGTTTTGTCAAATTCATCTAGCTATTAGCAATATCAGTCCTTAAAAATAATTTAAGAACTCAGATGCCTCACCCCTTGTTCTCTTCAGGATAGCCTATTTCACACACAGCTTTCATAACACTCTAGACTGAAGTCTGAAATACATGGAACAAACTCAGGGTTACTGAAGGAGAAATTAATATGTATAATTACATTTTTCTTCCCTTACTGTGCATGTTATGTGCTCTCTTTTATTTGAACATGGACTATATTCTGAGGAAGTTTTCTTTATTTTAATTGGGAGCTCAAAATCTAAGCCCTTTTTCATTGAATTTTCTTTCTTGTGACACATGTTAAACTATACTGAAATCTGTGTCTGTTTCTACTGAATCCTGTAGAATATTTTGAATAAGAATACATTGCATGTGAACAAACCATGCTCCTCTCACAGACTTATAATTCTTCATTGTCTCTATTTGTGATAACATATAAATGCCCAATACTTAAAAAGTCATTAAGCAGTATGACCTTGAAGATGTCCCTTTAACTCTACACAAAGGAGTGGGGAAAAGTAATTATTTTTCCTGATTAACAGATATTGATTTTCATTTGCTGAAGATCATGCAAAAAAATATGTGACAGAACCAATGGCTGAGCTTGTGGGTACAATTTTGGTCTCGTATAAATTGATCAAAGTTCAGTTAATTTAATTTAGTCCAATACAACCAGAACTTCAGCCCATGTCTCTTGACTGATGGCATTGTGAATTAATTACAAAGTAACCCATTGAACTAGTGTGTGATGATGTTCCAATAATTTTCCTCAATCAGAAAATGTTTCTATTGTGTGTTAATAGTAGTTGAAAAGAAGAGCCAGCAGGTCCCACAATGCCCATTATAATAATCCAGATTGGTAGGCTGGTGTTCTACTACCTGCACAAACAAGATATTCAGGATGAGGTTTTCACAAGCAAGGAATTTGTGCCAGTTCAACTCAAAATTAACTAAGTTCAAAAATTATTAAGTCTGTCATTGAAGTTTAGGTGATTTAGACTATCAAATAGTTTAGAGTATCACAGATTATTGCCTTTTTACATTACAGTAACACACATAAATGAAAATGCTGTATGTTTCATAAAAAAACCCATTATTTATTTTCAGAACAAGTTTCCAGGCCTTAACAGACTTAAATTCGAGAAATCAGTTACCAGGCTACATAAATATATATCCAAATCTCAGTACTAGGAAAAATTGTTTTGTTTTAATGGTCCCTATAGCTCTATTTTCCTTCAAAACAATAAAGCAGATTAAACTGTATTATAAGCAATTCTGACATCTCTGCTTATATTGTAAAACACTCATTTTCATGTAGTTTTGATGCAATACAAGGGAGTGTGTCAGCAATGGGTCAGGAAGATTCAATTTTGGAGAACAGCTATCACTGTTAAATAACTTCAGTTATTACCTTTAAAATCACAGGTTTGTTTTTGATGTCAGAAACCATGGGTGGAAAAGAGAAAGCTAATGTTACGTGCAAAAGAACTAAAAAAATATTCTGTCAAAATGTTATTCTCCTCCCCATGGAAATAAGTCTTTTTTGAATGACAATCTTTTGCATTGTTTACCAAACTGGGCTGATCTGTGATACACTATGAAAGGATGAGTTTTGTACTGGTTACAGGCCTTCATCATGGTTTACTGCTACAACAGAAAGTTGGTATTCTTGTGTAATGTTATTAATTCATTTAACCAGATCATTAAATTCTGTTAAAAAGACATGGGAACCTTAAGGGAACCTTAATTCTGGGACCATCAGAGTGTTCTGAGGACCAACAGTAGAATGGACACTGTCTAGGAAACTGATTAGTCAAATAAGGCTCTTTTCAGTTCAGAAAATATCCAGATTTCATGTAGCAGCAACTCTACCTTTTAAGGCTTAGAAAGCCTTTTTTTCATTCTTCATATAATTTTCTTAGATGGATGAGCACACATTTGTAGGTATTAAATATAATATACAAAAGGTGTCTTTCCTCAATGTGTCTTTGAATGGTTGTGCTGCAATTTGCTTTATTTTAGCCACAGAGAAATGTGCAATATTTGCCAGTTTACTATCTGTTTATTTTCATTCTGGTTTCCTAAAAACTGATTAAGAACAAAAATTAGTTTTGAAATCCTGACTATTTATAAAACTTACAGGAAATAAAATTTTTAAAGTACCTTTTTTTTTTCCCTAGCAACAGTCACGCACAGTAATAAATGTCAAAATGGCTTTGAAAAAGGATGGTTCATGTTTAGGTTTAGTTATCAAAATCCACAGCATATAGGCTGACAGATTTTGATATACATAAACTGTTTCTGCCCTTTTTGTTTCCATAGCAACTGAGTGCTCAAAAGCTTTAGTTTTGCACATGAGGAATAAAAAAACCACCCTCTCAGAGTAGAATCTGGAATTGTCTGGAACAAAAGAAAGTGGGGAATGGAAAATTAAGTAACCACACTGACATCACCACCCCCACCCCTCAAAACAAACAACTAAACAACTCCAAGCAAGCTTAGTACAAATCTTTTCTCCTTTGTTTTGATCTCATAGATTGTTTTTTGGAGTTGGTAGGTGCTTTGCCTTGGACATTTATGTAATCAAAGGCTAAAACCTTTCATTGTGCAGTGCCTTAGGAGAGTTAAAATCTCACAGGGACATTTCTTTAGATGATCACTGTTCACCTTGAAATGGCATTTCATTATAAGCACAGGCTTATTAAATACTCTGTTTCTTCTTGCAGTACAGAATATTGGTATTCATGAGTGTATCATTAAGAGTCTGTCACTGTTTCTAGTTTTCCTTTGTTTTGTTTAAAAACCTCTGCTGTTTATTTCAAAATGCTGTTTATTTCAAAATCTTTTGGTAAGATTTGCCGCACAAAGGATTTTATTTTACCAAATTAAAAGGGATGAATATGTCGTAGTATATTTATTTAAGAGCAAGATATTCAGTGAGAGCAAAATTGAAAGAGAAACAATGATGAGTTGATGAGAAACAAGTTACAGGAGGCATTTGATGGCTATTACATATTGGAGTAGGAACTGCTACAGGTTAAGTGAGGAGTAGGGCTTCCAACCATACTCAATTTTGTTATTTATTTCCTAAAAAAAAAAAAAAAAAAGGTAAAGATAAGAGAACATCCCTTGATGATTCATCCCCAATAATCAGAACTATCAATGGACATTAGCAAATACAGAAACTTGATGGGTTTCAGGTATTCAGGGGAATGGATTTAACATTTTCCACCTATGCAATAAGATTTAATCTTAATCTTACCTGCCAATTTGTCAAGTAGATATAATATACATGTGAGAAGATATTACTGCTACATACGTTCATAAAATGTAAAAAAATATTTTAAGTGGAGAGTGGGACTAATTTGTATTCTGTAACTTTTCTATTATAAAATAAACTTAAAAGTAATAATGTCTCTCATCTGTGATAAGAGGGGCAACTTGAATAGTTCCATTGTCAATAGACATCATGCTTATTTCTGACTAAACTGTTCTTGGTTTGCATTAGGCAAAATGAATGTATTAAAGATATATAAAAATTGTGAGGTTTAGTTCGGAAGGCTTCACTTGTCAAAAACAGAGAACAAGAATTAAATTTGTACTAGCCGCATGCAATATTGCATATAGTATTTATACATAAAAGGCAATTTAAAATAGGCTGCAGCTTCAGTAAATTCCCCTTAGAATTTTAACACAGAGTTTATTAAGGAGGGGTTGTCTTTAATGCATAATGACCTGATTAATGAAAGGAGGTACTAAGGAGCCATTCCAGTCTAACAGATAAATAATAGGCCATATAAAATAGTGTATGAATGAACGCAACCTGAAATAGCTTCTTGGTGTCTGTTTGGCTTTGGTGAATAAATGCATAAATTATTATTTTTTTATTAGCTGAAATTTCTACTGGTTCAGTAGACCATGAAGACAGCCTATAGGATAAATAATATGTGTTCTTAAAGGAGAGAAAGCCTGCTGAAGTACTCCCTGCTCTGTTTTTGAATGAACCACTTATGCTTGTGACGTATATAGTATACAGTTATAGATATATCTTTGTGATAAATTTCATCCTTCAAACCAATTTATTCTAGTGTTATGATCAGTAAACCTTAGCTCTGGTTTAGCTCCTTGGAAAAGCTTCAACTACTTCCATTCTATGTCTTATTTTTAGCTGCTCTATGCTTCCAACTGAGAAAGAAATGACATGAATCAAAGTTGCCAGATTTGATAAGAAGGAAATGAGAATTTCATGCACAATATGAAAATTAAAAAAAAACCCAAACCCACAGTTAAGCTAGTTAATACATCATTAAAAACTATGTTGTCTATAAATTCAGCAAGAGTTTAACATTTTGGGGAACTTTCTATACTTTTTGTTTAAAACTGTCCACATGGCAAAAACTTCCAGAAAATCCATACTTACATTTATTTGAAAACTAAACCTGTTATTTGGCAATACTATTGGATGCTATACCTTCTCTATAATACTGTCATGAGGCATCAGCAGTATCTCACAAGGAGCAGCAATATCAGTTGTAATGCTGCCTCAGGAGCCTCTCATAGTGCAGCCGGGCTCTGCAGAGCCACACAGGGCAGGGGGGTCAGTTCCACCACAAGAATTAGCTAGACATATAGCCATGTTCTGAAAAATGTTCATGGCAGCTATCAGCATACCTGGTGACTTAGTAAATCTGGCCAGATATGTGGGTACTAAAAAAAATCCATTACACTTAGCAATGCTGATACACAGATCATCCAAAACATTTCTGCATAGAATTCCAACTGAAATATTCTTTAAAGAGAGATCAAATCCCTTAGAAGATACGACCTTTCAGCATTTTGGAAAGATCTGACCATAAGCATAAAATAGTGTCTGCATCCAAATTTTAAGTGGTGCATTCAAAGCACATAATTCCCCATCAGTTTTGTACAGTGAGTTTTAAATTAACTAATAAAGCAGAGGTAGTAAGAAATTACAACAGTATGTAGAGACTAAAAAAGATTTAAATTTCCTTCCTTCTTTCTATCTCCTGTATAGTTTCACCTGACTCTTTAGATTGCACTGACTTTTTATCCTGCTCAGATATGTGGCTCTGGGATTCTGTGGACAAAGTTCTGATCCCAGTAAATAATAAGTAGGTTTTACATGGCTGTAGTTTTTTCAAATCTTTCTCTCCTGTACTCTTACAATAACTTCGCTTCTGTTTTATTATTTAGCAAGTCTGTGGTGTAGTTTAAAATGTGATTGTTAATCAAATGCTAGAAATCTGTGGCCATTTAGGACCTCAGTGCTTATCTCAGTGCTCCACAACATTACTGTCTCATACACCATATCAAGAAATTAAGTAGATCCAAAAGAATATTGCTTCCAGAACACAGACCCAAGCAATGATACTGAAGATAACTTTGTTCAGCTTTCAACAAAGTGATTCTGATACTGAAATAAGTTGCTGTTATTTCAGTGAGTGCAGTTCATTGTGGCGTATTATCAGTTTTGATGCTGTCTTTTGTATCAGAATAGGTAAACAGAAAGCCTTAAGTATCCTGTCCATTTTTTTAAAGATGTTAGCATTTCTTTTCAAGACCGTAGAGGAAGTTATGATGTGCAATGAAGGAGAAATAGAGCACCTTTGACCATAATACAGTTAGGGTTGTAGAGGATTAAATTATGAGGGAGTGTAAATACAGGTAGAATACACAAACCATCTAAATTGAAATATAATTTTACTCGCAGCAATAATATAATGTAGCAAGGAAGGGCCAGGTCAGTTAGTGTTGTACAAAATGGACTGGAATATCTGTCATAAAAAGTAGCTGGTCATCCAAATAATGAGTTTTCTTTTGCCATAAGAATCACTATTTCCTGATTTGTCTATACTATGAAAAAATTCTTTTACTTTGGATGTGAAACAAGTATATCACTCTGAATTTTTATTATTATATACTCTTACTGAAACCTACAGTTAAATTGCAGCTAGAAATGAATTTTTATATACTGTATGGTATTATATTATTTTAAATTATATCACCTTTTTAGTATTTTTGTTAGTGGCACAATTACAGACAACTATCTCAGTTATTTCTCTTTTCTTATTGTCATCTAATTTATTCCTTAAGCACATTACAAATATAAAGCAAATGTTTTTGTTAATTTTAGATGACATTTCAGACTGCATTTTCTGTGATGTTTCATGCTTCAAACAAAATGCTAGCTTTATTTAATGGAAAAATTTAAGGCACGAAATAGCTCTGCTCTTCTTAAATTCAATGGCTGACCACGAGATGTCTTGAAACAGCAAGCTATATAAATGCTAATAAATGACCACTGCATAAATGTAGTATAAAAATGGAACACAGAAGTGCACAAAAGTAAGGAAACTAGCCCCATCCCCCCATATTTGTCTCACTATACAACATTCCTTTCTCCATAGATAGAACCTATATATAAAACACACAGAAAGAACAGAAACAATTTTTAGCCTTTTATACCAGCTTGAAATAGCACTACACTTTTATGTTGCTCTCTTTAGCCATTTTTGTGACCTTTTCCCAATGTGACTACTCAAATCTCCAGTAGCTGTACTGCAGTCTTCATGAGGTGTTTGGAATTCAATGCAATCAGAGATTACCGGGCACAAACATGTCTATGTTCACACAATTATAATGTAATGGGACATTTTTAAGGACCTATATGCATACAAGAAGCTTAAGATTCAGCAATGTTTATTCTAGTCCATTTTCTTAGCATAGACTGGATTTCTTTGGTAACTTTCCCACTCTGCACTCACAATTTTCTCTATGTGTATGTTTGATACTAATAATTAAGTAGTAATATGTAGGGGGAAAAAAAAAAAAGAACAAAATCACCTAGCAATAAAAGGGAAAGAATAGCAAATGTAATGAATTTAGATTTTTACAGAAATTGGCACAATGGAAAACAGATTAACATTTTTTAAAATTATTTTTTAGTTTTACTTTTAGTTTTTTACAGAATCACAGAATGCATGAGGCTTGAAAGGACCAATGGAGACCATCTGGGCCAACTCCCCTCTTCAAGAAGGGTCATCTAAGCCAAACTGCGTAGATGCCTTTTGAAATCTCCAAGAATGGAGTTTCCACAACCTGTCTTCAAAAGCTGTTCACATGATTAAGAACAGGGAGCAAATGAGCCTTGTAAATTATGATTGAAAGACAGCACTGTATGCACTCAAGGGCCCAAACCTTTACCAAAAAAACACCAGTACTTATTTTATTGTTACATCCTATTGTATTTTATTTAGTTGAACAACTCTCACGAATGCAGATCCACTCAAGACCAGGTCACATAAACAATATTTCTCTGTGTGCTTCCTTTTTACTAACAAAGCTTTTCAAACAATTTTCTGCTCCCATTATGGAGATTAGTATGTAGAAAGAGAGCCAGATGAGATATTTTAGAATTCCTTCTCATGTTTCACTTAAAGAGATCACCATGTGTTAACTGTGCATGATTACTAAAACACAGCATTCTCAAACATGGTCATACTTAAGCATTCCCGACAAAGGGAGTGCTGATGCCCAAGAATATGCAACAATGTTGCTCTTAGTGTGGTATGAATAATACAGTTTCACTACATGATTGTGATTAACCTTTTTAATACCTTAATCACTCCTTAATCACTTTTTTTTTTTTTTTTTTTGTACCTTAATGGCTTTCTTAAGAAGAGAATTAACAGCAAAAGAACTTTTTTGGGCACTGGATTTCAGAAAGATTCACAGTGCATAAATGCATATTAATTAAATTGATTTTATATATGAAAACTGAAAAGAAAGAGATGTATTTGTGACCAGGAGTGTTTGCTACCCTGCCTAGGTTTGAACAGGAGGATTTTTGAAATGGCTTTTCATTTTCAGTAAACACAGGAGAGCAGGGAAAATGTGATAGGGATAGATGGCTAGTTTATCCTTGCAAAAGACAGAGAAGTTGCATTTGTTGAGAGAGTGCACTTTTCAGATTCATAGAGACTGTATGCCCTCAATTTCAGTGCACTATACCAGTGTTCATTCAACTGATGAAGTTCTCAACTCAAAGGGCAACATACACTTTGTTCTAAGTTCCTGCTGGAATGGAAAAGCTGACAGGGGGAAACTTGCACAAAGGATATTGTGCTGTTAAAGTTTGTTCAAAGCGACAGTTGTCAGATCTCTTTGAAATGAAATTGAAAAGGAAAAACCAATTTTCTTTGAGGACAAAGTTCAGCTCATTTGGTGTGCTGTACTATCTAATTTGCTTCCCTGTAAAGAAATTTTGACTAGGTCTATTTGAAAACTTAGTTTATACTAGTACATGCATAGCTCAGAAAGTTTATTTTCAGTTTGCATAATATTTATAGACAGTAAATAACAATTAATTTATTTCTGTTTAAAACAACAGAAATGCCAAGCTTTGCTAAAAGGAATAGACAGTTTTCTTTTGTCTTACCAAATGTGATTTTTAAGGCTTTGACTCGAGAAAGGAAACATAATTTTTAATGTTTTCAGATTTTCTGTAATGTATATATAATGACATAAAATATTTCAGGAGTTAGTTGAACTCCTAGGAAACCTAAGCTATTTTGGAAAAATATAAGCATCAAAAACAGATAATCAGTAAGTCTAAATCCACTATTTACTTTTAACTCTTTTCCATTATATATTAATTTTACTTCAGCTAAAGCAATAATAATATATATATAAAAAATACAGGCTATAATGTTTATTAACTACAAAAATCTATGATGTATAGGATTATAATTCTGAAAATATAAGGTAACAATAACACCTCCTTTATGAAAGAATTGAATATTTGTATACAGCAGACATTTTGGTGTATTGAAAAATATTTCAAAATGTGACATCTTTATGTTTCAGAGTGTTTTAGAAGAGTTGGCTAACTCTATAGCAGTCTTCTTGATATTTTTATTTCTCTCTGTGTCCCACTGCAGTACTTCTAAATGTACAAACAGCAGATTTGATCTCAGGACTACTGGCAAACATACAAATGACAGATTTGATCTTAGGACTAGATTCTTGAAATACATCTATTATCTACTTCAAGAACAATGTGCTTCTGTCACAGTCTATTTATCAAAGCACGTCATCCCACTCTATATAAATAGGATGCCTATGTTCAAGAAAGATAGACTTACTCCATACATCTGTTGAAATAATTTTTAGAAAGGACAGTGACTCAGCTGGTTTGGAAAATTATTTTTTTATGTGTTGGTTATACAAGTAAATATTGCTTTGCCATTAAGACCAACTTCACCACCAGTTTTAGCATAGCTATATACTAAAATAGTATAAACCAATTGAAATCACTTGAGTACAAATCTGCATTTAGAAACAGTAGCTATTCAGATGTAGGAATAGGAAACATTTGCATGTCATCAGCTTTCAAAAAAATTGTGTTTTCCTTCAGGGCTGGAAAACCATCTCAAGAACCATTGCTTTAGGAACACTTCTGTTTCGTTTTCTGAAAATTATAATAGTCTGGCATCACTAGGACTGAAAATTGTTCCCTTTAATGGGTGATAATATATCCTGGAGGAAAAACAGAATGCACATATGCATCTCAGAGTATCAGGATGTGGATACTCATATGCGCACCTGGGAGAGGAATGTGCTGAGTCAGTGGCATTGATGACCAAACACATTTTTCTTTTTATTATATGTACATTTTATTTTGGTTACTTGCTCCTGGGAGCTAAGAATTTCCCTTTCTGTATGGGTTTCGGTTTGTTTTCTTTGTTGTTGTTGTTTTGTTTTGTTTTTGTTGGTTTTTGGTTTTGGTTGGTTG
>JANIJG010016283.1:0-19604 GCA_024611175.1 Megaceryle torquata
AAATAGGGACCTTTGGCTGGACCTCAAGAACAAAAGGAGAGTCTATGACTGTTGGAAGAGAGGACAGGTCTCTCATGTAGACTATAAAGATGTAGTGAAGCAATGCAGGGAGAAGATTAGGGGGACCCAAGTGCAGCTAGAGCTCAACCTAGCTACAGCTGTTAAGGATAATAAAAAAATGTTTCTATAAATTCATTAACAACAAAAGGAGAATAAGGGAAAAATCTCCATCCTTTATTGGATGCAGAGGGAAACTTAGTAACAAAGGATGAGGAAAAGGTTGGGGTACTTAACGCCTACTTTGCCTCAGTCTTCTGCAGTGGAACAAACTATCCCCTGGGCATCCATCCTCATAAGCTGGGAGATAAGGAGGGAAAACGGAATGAGGTTATCACAGTTAAAGAGGAGGTGGTCAGAGACCTTCTGCGCCACTTGGATGCACACAAATCTATGGGACCAGATGGGTTACACCCAAGGGTGCTGAAAGAGCTAGTGGATGTGCTCACCAAGCCACTTTCCATTATTTATCTGAAGTCCTGGCTAATTGGGGAGGTCCCAATGGACTGGAGGTTAGCAAACATGACGCCCATCTATAAGAAAGGCAGAAAGGAGGATCCAAATAACTATAGACCTGTTAGTCTGACCTTGGTACCAGGGAAGGTCATGGAGCAGATCACCATGAGTGCTCTTACAAGCCAGAGGATCAGGCCCAGTCAGCATGGGTTTAGGAAAGGCAGATCTTGCCTGAGAAATTTGATCTCCTTCTATAACAAGATGACCCGACTACTGGACAAAGGAAAGGCTGTGGATGTGGTCTACCTGGACTTCCAGAAAGCATTTGACACTGTTCCCCATAGATTTCTAATGGAAAACCTGGCTGCTCATGACCTGGATGAGAATTCAATCTGCTGGATCAAGCACTGGCTAGATGGACGGGCCCAGAGAGCAGTGGCCAATGGTATTGAATCCAGCTGGTGGCAGATTACAAGTGGTATAGGAAAGGAAGTACTATAGATTTATTCAAATGGATTTACAATAAGTTAAAGATTATATTTGAGCCATGGAATTTCATATTTTCAAAATAAAGGAAGAATAAGCTGTTGTGAAGGATTTCACTGGAGACAATGTTTTAATTCATACAGGAAGATAGAGTAATAGGAAATTAAACATGAAGAATTAGATGTTATTTTCATTTTTTTAATAGTGGCAAAACACTGATACACATCTGTCCTTTCTCATCTTTCTTCTTCTGTTTGCCCTTCTGTTGGTAGAATATTTGTTTCTTGTTATGTTTTACTCCTTTAAATTTCTCTCTCTTCAGTATGTGTATCTGGATGATAGGTTCCTACCCATGTACATTGCTAAGTAGATAAATTGCTAAATCTTGAAATATTAAAAAAAAATATAAGGTTGATGCTTTCATTTCTAAGTACAATGAAGTGTAATTTAACCTCGGTAATCAAAACCTGAATATATACGTCATGATTTATGGCTTTGAAGACGTACTGTGAAGTTTAGGCTGCCTGGATTGTTTTCAGGCATTTCAGCATTCTTTTTTTGCCATCCTTCACCATCAGACCATTGTACAAACAGCAGAACATCTCTACTCTTCACAACTGTATTTATGTTGGTTCCTCAAAATGACAATGAAAGGGACCTTATATAAATGTCACTTGCTTAATCAGAAATTGGGATTTCTTGGATTGATATCCATGACATCATGTCTAACCATTTCCTGATTAAATCAATGCCATTGTGGTCCACATTTTGTCACATATAACTATGTGATATTTTTTTAACCAATCTCATTACATTTACAATATAATGATATCATTCTTTGATTATTTTGGGGGACTGAAAGAAGACAAAGAATGTTAACCAACTTAGACCTCCAGTCTATTTATATCCCAAAAGTTTTGTCCTAAGGGAAGTATGTTAGAAAAATGGGGCATACTGGCTTTTAGCATAAGAAAGATAGGATATTTCTTGAAACTTAGGTTTTTAAAGGTGGTTGGTAACAATAGTCTTTGTCAGCACAGGTCCTAAATAATAAATGTTCTACTGTTACAGATATAATATACATTACTTTTTTTTTTTTTTAGGTTATATTTGACTGATTAGTGAGTCACTTAGAAGGGATAAGGTGGTTGGACATTGTCTAAAGTTGGGGATATATATTCTCTAGACATACTCCAGACATTCTCTGATTTTTTATTTTTTTTTTAATTGGTACTGATCTAAAGAAGAAATTAAGAAAATTACTCTTTAGGTTTATATTTTTTATTAAAGAATTTGTGAAACAGATCATTTTAGATTGCAGATTAAAATTGTGGATTTTTAATAAAAATATCTAAGTTTTATGCTTCATAAGATAAAAATATTTTCAATTCTGCAGCCATGGTTCTATACAGAGTTTCTAGACATCATCACAAGTTGCATATACAATACCCCTAAAAGATTTTCCCCTTATACTGTAGCACTGTGTGTTCTTATTTGGAAGATTTTTTTATATCAACATAAATTACTAGAGGGAAGGTAAGCATAAACTGATCTTTCAGGATTGTTAAATGTCCTCTTCACTCCAGTAACACAACAAAAAAGTTGGAATGATGGGAATGGTCCATGTGACTCAAGGTGATCTGTGCAGTGAGGGATAGGAGGGTCTGGAAGGAAAATTATAAATTGGGAAAAATTAATTAAAAACAGGGAAACCCTCCTCATCTGCAATCAGTAGAAAAGTGTGGAGGGAGACAATGTTTACACAAGAACTGAGTGGGAGACTAATTGAGATATAACAATTTATTATGAATTTAATTTAAGGTTATATCACCAATTTGTACTCTACTGTGATGTGGCGGTTTAAGAATGTATTCTCAAATAACAGTGCAACCTAATTATTCTAATGGAGTGTGGGCTATCACCTCAGATCTTATTAGGAAAGCACACTCTGATCATAGCAGAGTGCTTTAGCTTTGCCAGTCAAGAAAGTAGTAGCTGTCAAGCTTTGCAACATAAAATATTCAACTCAGATAATTAATGGAGTTGGTTTAAATTATGCCAAATTATGACTCAGCATTTGCCAAATTAGAGCACTATGGAAAGCTAATGAAAACACACAAAATAGCATACAAGATGTATAGGTTTGATTGCACATGTATATATGCAGAATATCTATGACTCCATATATTCCTCTATGTGCAGTTAGCTCTAGTTATTCCATGACCATCTCTGCAAGCTTGGGAATAAAAATCAAAAACCCCACTTAGGGCTAATGTACAAGAATTATATTCCTATGTACTTCTTGTGTACTGCTGTACTACAGTATTACTACTGTACTCCTGTGTCTTATTTGTGCATTATACACATTTAGTCCAAGAAGAATATAACAGAGTAACTTTTTGGAGGGATATAAAGTTCTGAATAGATCCCACTGGGCCAACATAAAAGCCACTTCTACTCCCTGATCAAATTAAACATTGCTTGATAAGTCACATGTACATATTAAATGTATAAGGAAAATCAAATTAACATTGTATATTTCTGTACAAATGCCATTAAGTTATTTTCTTGTACTCTTCTATACCTAATGAGATTCTACAGAAAGTCTGAACTGTAGATGGGTAGCTACACAATGTTCTTTCTCTTGTCTCTTGAAAAAATATTACTTTTCTTTTTAAGTAGCACTATGTTTTACAGCATGAAATGCTTAAATTACAGCTTCAAGTTTGACATTACAAAGTACTTGATATTTGTATCGGAACATGAACTTCTATAAAAGGTATAGATGTACCACATTTTATCAGCACTTTATAAAACTGAATGTGTTTTAACATTCCATCTGTTACAAAGGGATAAGTTTTCTTTCACAACTACTGAACAAGGGTGCAAGAGAAATTCTGACCCTGGCTTACTATCTCCTGATCTAAGAAACAGATCTACATGCTCCCCAACTTCTGTCTTTTATACTGTGATGAGCTGATAGGAAACAGGTCTTCAATGTTATGTGTTGATTTCTACCTTCCATGTTCTCTTCACTGTTTTGTTATGAGCTACATCATCCCTCATATCCCTCAAAGGTCCTTTGATAGGCCAACTACTAAGTCTTCTGTAGTATCTAGCTAAATATTTTTTTTCCCATGACTGTAAGTCAGCTTCAGTTTTATTCTTACTCAGAATATTCTTTAATGGTGTTTTTTGGAAGACAAAAAATAATTAAATAATATTGATTCCTTTGAGATCTGATGCAGTACTTGACTAACATGACACTTTAGCAAGCCAGGCTTATCTGTATCTAGGAAAACACAAAGACAATAATGACCTTCATCTTAACTCTATGTTATAAAAAATAGTTTACTTTCCTTTTGTGCTTACATATACCTATCATCACTAGAGGTCATATAACTGCACAGCTGGCATTTTTAATATACAGAACATATGAAGAAAGTTCATCATTGATAGCTTAGCAAGTAGACAAATTAATATAAAATATATAATTCCCTGATGAACAATATTTTCTGTATAGAAATCATGACTAAGGACATGAAAAGTATTCACCTTGATTCTGTTAAATCATCCTACACTGTCAGTGGATATAGTAAGATTTAGTTATTAATCATGTGTTGCCATGCAGCAGTATGATTGATCTGAGCCTGAGCTATGCTGACCTACTAAGATCATCCTTTCAATAAATCATAGAATGGTAGGGATTGGAAGGAACCTCTGGAGATCATCAAGTCCAACCTCTCTGCCAGAGAAGATTCACCTAGGGCAGGCCACACAGGAACAGATCCAGGCAGGTTCTGATAGTCTCTAGAGAAGGAGATTCTAACCAATTCTCTGGGCAGCCTGTTCCAATGTTCCCTTAGCTCTCAAAATCACTAATGAAACAGAACAAAATCCTTGTTTAAGTGTCTACTCAGGAAAGAAAGGCCTGTTCCCAAGTATGGTGTGCAAGGGGAAAAAGATGTCAGCCATGGCAGAACTTGTGCTCAGGCCTCCCTCTGGAACACCCCAGCAGCCAGCCCCACACACCACAATGACACTGACACCAGCTCCCTGGCCCCGTGGCAGACACAGCCAACAATGTGTGAAGCCCCACTGGCAGATCTTATTCTATAGCTTGTTCCCAGTGGTGACTTGGATTAGTTACTTTTTGGGTGAGATAATGAAGAATGCCACTCAGTATTTTCCCATAGAAGAAATGACCTTAATTAATTTTAATTGAGAACCACTTCCTTTCTATGCTCACATTTTTTTCTGCCTTTCTTAGATTAAAAAAAAAAAACCAAAAACCAAACAAACAAAAAACACAAACAAACAAAAAACCCACAAAAAAAAACAAATAAACAAACACAACCCAAACAAACCAAACAAACAAACAAACAAAAACCCCACAGGCTTTCAAAGCAAGATTTTATGAAAACATGAAGAAAAACCTTAATATATAAAGTTGTTATGACAAAAAGGACCTTGATTTCCCAAACTGTCAAAGTGATCAGAACCAAGAAGGATTAGGACCCTTCCTGTTTACTAAACTTAAGATCTAAAGAATATCTTTATTTGGAATGTACTATTCCAAGTAATATGGACAAGTACACTAGCTGTGCCCAAAAATACAGTTAAGTATTTGGGTTTACTTTTTATGTTATTTCTTTAATTTATATAACTGAATAAACTAGCAAGTATTATCAACCAGACAAAGAATACGGTTGGCCTCAGAAATTTTTTTTGTGTGTCTTCTGTAGCGTAGTAGTACGTGTAACTTGTTCTGTGGACTGAATCAGAATGTAATTGGAATTAAAAATAAAGATGAAGGAGAAATAGTATGTGCTACAACGATAAAAACAATGTAGTCAGCTGTCATAGTTTCATGTAAGATGAAAATGGATAGATAGTTATTATCACTTGCCATTGATGAATACTTAATGACAGAACCAATGCTGAAAGGTCTTAAAATTTTTGTACTTTAACAGAAATTCTGTTCCTGCAGTGGGTTCCCTGTGATAGGGTTTTTTTGTGTGTTTGTGGGTTGTTTTTTTTTTGTCTTTTTGTTGTTCTTGTTGTTTGTGGGGTTTTTGTTTTGTTTTGTTTTGTTTTTTGGACGGAAAGGATTTGGGAGTTGTTTTTGTTTCTTGATTTAATTATTTCATCTGGGTAAGATAGTAAAGGATTTAATATAAACTCTATGTCTAATTGACATGTATATTTAAAGTTAATAGTGGTTGAGGATTTTAATAGGTTTTGCAATGTAAATTATTTAAATCTTGCTAAAAATTGCACTTAGACATGAGACTTGCAATATAGGTGTTACGTGTAAACAAACTTGCAGAGATGGCTCACAGATAGTTGCAGATGCTCAGTATTTATCAGGATCAGCTTTTAAGCTGTCCTTGGTTTTCTATTCCTTTCAACTTTCATTCTCATACTCTTTGACTATTTTCTGGCCTTTCATGTTTTCTCTTTGTTTTGAATAATATTTTTCTGATTAAAAACTGTTCTGCTGATTCTTTTTCAATTTTATTTGAAAGCTCAGTAGGCCAAAGAGTTGTTTCTTCCTACCTTTTGATCCACTAAACTGAAATTTCCACTTCCCTCTTGTAAGGTATTCTCTGATATGCTTTCACTCTGGGTCTGGAGATTGACTTCCTGTTTTTCATTCATTAGTGCTGGTGAAGGAGTCCTTTTCCGAGTGCACGTTGCCTTAAATTGTTGTGAAATAGATAGAGTCAGCAAAATAGACTCAATTTGTTGAAAGTCATACCAGGTGATCCATGCTTTCCTTTTTTCTTCCCAGACAGGCAGAAGGTATGTTTTTTCCCAAGGAAGGAGAGTAGATAAGGCACTTGATTTTTCTTAGAAGTCTTCTTTTAATGTTGGTATCTGATAAGGGTCCTGTTAGTCTGTCTTTGGTTGTTGAATATATAGTTAAATATTAGGAAGATGTAGTACCTATACATTTCCTCAGTGCTGAGAGAGACTAGAAACTTGATGTGGAAACTGTTGCTGACATCAACTATGTGCAGAGTGCAGAAGTGTGCTTCAACAGCGCAAGTTTTGACATCAATGAACATCACATTGGAGACTGACAAGCTATTAACGTCCTCTTTCCAGACTTACAAGCTCTCATGCATTTTGTCAGAATAGGCCTTTATGTTAGGTCTTAACAGAAGACTGATTTACAATGAAAACATCCTTGCTGTTACCTGTTATGTTATCAAGTATTTCTTGAGCTTTCCAGTAACAGTGTTTAACTAAATTTCCTAAATCTAATTGCTAGTTCGATGTAATATTTTCTCTGTTGACTTGAAAAACTAACCCTTCCTCATAATGAATGTGATTGTTTTTTTCTTTATATTAATTATTGTTTTAATGGTACCTTTAATTTGAAAAATGATAAATATATTAAAATTTAATAACAAAATAAAAATAAGAATGGTGTATAAGAATAAAAAGCAATTGATGGTGATGATGATGATGATGATGGTAGTGTTTGTGAGGCTATAACACTAGACTACTGGGGTACAATTTAAAAACCATATTCCCAGAATGAGCATAAAATGATAGTTTTTCTCAGTTAAGTGTCAGTTTTGTGTCAGAAAAAAAAAAGCTTTCAATTTCATAGATACAATAAAAATAGAATGTGAGGCTAAAATACTTGTTCTTTGAAAGCAGCTAGTCTTTCTTCTTTGTTTTTTGTTTGTTTTCTTTTTGCCCAGCAGTGCAATTTCATATCACTATATATTGATTATTGGAAAATCTAACCAAAACACTGTAGTTTTCATAATACTGAAAATAAAACAGAATGAGCACATCCCAGGTCTGAGCTGTTTGGATTAACTTCTGCACCTGTTAAGCCTACCATGAAGCAAACAAAAGCAAACAAATACATCCATAAATGTTGCTTGCTTAAGGAACCACTGTGGATTACCATGGGTAGCATTTCTGCCACAATACTGTTGTCTTGGTAGACAACAAGTTCTCCATGGAACAGCAATGTGCCCTTGTCGCCAGGAAGGCCAATGGTATCCTGGGGGGCATTAAGAAAAGCATGTCCAGCAGATCGAGGGAGGTTCTGCTCCCCCTCTACTCTGCACTGGTGACACCTCATCTGGAGTATTGCATCCAGTTCTGGGCTCCCCAGCTCAAGAGGGACAAGTATCTACTCAAGAGAGTCCAAAGGAGGGCTACAAAGATGATTAAGGGACTGGAACACATGGCTTATGAGGAAAGGCTGAGACACCTGGGGCTCTTTAGTCTGGAGAAGAGAAGACTGAGAGGGGATTTGATAAATATTTATAAATATATGGGGGGGTGAAGTGTCAAGAGGAAAGGGACAGCCTCTTCTCACTCGTGCCCTGCGATAGGACAAGGGGGAATGTATATAAGCTGGAGCACAAGAGGTTCCACCTTAATATAAGGAAGAACTTCTTTACTGTAGGAGTCACAGAGCACTGGAACAGGTTCCCCAGATGCTGTGGAGTCTCCTCTGGAGATTTTCAAAACCTGACTGGATGCGTTCCTTTGTGACCTCTGCTAGATTGTATGATCCTGCTTTGGCAGGGGGGTTGGACTCGAAGATCTCCAATGTCCCTTCCAACCCCTGACACCCTATGATACCTGTGAAATCTGCAGATGACAACCAAGCTAGGTGGGTGTGTCAATCTTCTAGAGGGTAGAAAAGCTTTACAGTAGGACCTAGACAGGTTAGATCAGTAGGCAAAGATTAATTGAATGAGGTTCAACAGGCTAAGCACTGAGTCCTGCACTTGTGTCATAACAACTCCATGGTAAGCTATAGACTTGGGGGATGTATGCTTGGAAAGTTGCAAGTCGGAAAAGGACCTGGGAGTATTGATAGACAGTCAACTAGATATGAGTCAGCAGTGCGTGCACATGGCCAAGAAGGCAAATAACATCCTGGTTTGTATTAGAAACACTGTGGCCAGTAAGAATAAGGAGATGATTGTCCCCCTGTACTCGACACTGGTGAGGCCACACCTTGAATATTGCATTCAATTCTGAGCCCCTCACTTTAGAAGGACAAAGAAGTGCTGGACCATGTCCAGAAAAGGGCAACGAGGCTCATGAAGGGCATAGAGCACAAGTTCAATGAGGAGCGGCTGAGGGAGGTGAGGTTGTTTAGTCTGGAGGAGGCTGAGGGGAGACCTTGTCGCTCTCTACCACTACCTGAAAGGAGGTTGGAGCGAGGAAGGGGACAGCCTCTTTTCCCTGATGACATGTGACAGGATCAGAGGGAATGGATGCAATCTGTGCCAGAGGTTTAGGCTGGATATTAGGAAACATTTCTTCACCAAAAGGGTTATCAAACATTGGAATGGTCTGCCCAGGGCAGTGTTGGAGTCGCCATCCCTGGTGTGTGGACCTGGAGCTCAGGGACATGGTTTAGTGGTGAGCTTGGATGTTGGGTCAAAAGTTGGACTAGATGATCTTGAAGCTCTCTTCCAACCAAATACATTCTGTTATTCTGTGATTTCAAAGCATATGCTTAAAATAAAGAATACACTGAACAACATACTGATTAAGAATGGTTCATAAATTCAGCTTTGGGGTAGTTATCCTCTGCCAGATCTGTGACCCTGTCATTGCCTCTAACTTAGTTGTTTCTCTCTTTTTACTCTTCATTTTTTCAGGCACCAAATTTCCTTCTTTCTGGATTATGCTTTGTAACCAGGATACTGAAGCTGGACATGAGCAGCCAGTGTGTGCTTGCAGCCCAGAAGGCAAATTGCATCTTGGGCTGCATCAAAAGAAGTGTGGTCAGAAGATCAAGAGGTGTGATTCTGCCCATCTACTCTGCTCTGGTGAGACCTCACCTGGAATACTGCATCCAGCTCTGGAACCCTTAGCACAGGAAGGACATGGACCTAGACAAGGTCAAGGACAAGGACATATAGTGGTTCCAGAGGAGGGCCACAAGGATAATCAGGGGGCTTGAACACCTCTCCTATGAGGACAGGCAAAGGGGGAGCTGGGTTTGTTCATCCTGGAGAAGAGAAGGCTCCAGGGAGACCTAATAGCCACCTTCCAGTACCTGAAGGGAGCTTACAAAAAGATTGTAGAGGGCCTGTTTACAAAGGCCTGTAGTGAAAGGATGAAAGGCAATGTTTTTTAAATTAGAAAAGAGTGGATTTAGATTAGAAATAAGGAAGAAGTTCTTTACCATGAGAGTGGTGGAGCACTGGAACTGGTTGCCCAGGGAGGTGATTGAGGCTCCATCCCTGGAGACATTCAAGGTGAGGCTTGATGAGGCTCTGAGCAACCAGCTCTAGTTGGAGATGGCCGGGTTCTCATCAGGGGGTTTGGGCTAGATGACCTCTAGAGGTCCATTCCAACCCAGAAATTTCTATGATTCTGTGATACTGAAAGCAAAACTTGCAGAAGATCCATTTTTGTTTAGGCATGGGAACTTACAAAGGCCATAAAGGAACAGAAAGGAATAGAAATAATACCAAGTAACATCCTATATATATTTTTTATTTTTTTAAAAAAGTTTTTTGCATTTCTTTTTATAGACCACTTGAGAGAAACTGTGATAAGAACAATATATGTTCAAACAAAATGTTGTTGCCTGCTCTGAAGCAACCACAAAAAAGTCTTAGATGTAATTTGTTATAGGTATTTTCAGATGTATATATAAGGATGCAACGTGTCTTTCATAGCTTATAAATGCTGCACATATCATAAACTTGTGTGAACCATACTTAAATATGTACAAATTATTATAATAAGTGCATAATTTCCACCTGTTTATCAGAACATCTGTGTGTTCACATATAGTCTGGGAGATTTAAAAGCATCATTTTCTATTTGGACAATCTCAAGCAAATATGTACTGTTCTTCAAAACATCTACAGGAGTTAATTTTGACTGTTCAAATTTAGCTATGACTTTCAAGTGACTGCAGTCATGATGCTGTCTCACCTGTTTCTGACTATGAAATTAGTTTTAAAATAATTCTGAAAAAAAAAATAATTAATAGTTTTGAAAGTTTTGACTGAAGTCAGATCAATGATTTGAGAAGAGGTCTTTCAGGCATCATATTGTCATTGAATCCAAAAACAGTCAATTCAATGTTAGCCATGTGATTCACCTTAAAATGCTGTACTAACACTCATCCCAAGGAAGGGAATGCCAGATCCATGTAAGACAAATGATTCTTCTGATACTTCCACTGTGGTATAAATCAGTCTTGAAAGTCAAATCATAGTTAAATAAGCACATATTCACCTGAATCAGCCCATCATTATTCAAATTATTCAATCACTAATTTTATACCAATGGAAAGATTTTCAGAGTCAACAAATAATTTAATAAAATATAGTTGCTTAATAATTCAGTCATACAACTTGTAGAAAATATAACCATAAGTCCTCAAACTGACTGTTATCTGACCAACTTAGTTGTTTTGAAAAAATGTTATTCACCAATTTTTCAGAGTGCTTTGGAAGCTTAAATTCATGTAATATGATAGAGATAACTGAAATATTTGAATCAACCCAGGATTTATTTTCTAAATTAGATAAAGTTATCAAAATATTTGGTCACCAATGCTTTCATTTACTCTTTGCAGCACTTCAAATTGTTTTGGGGTTTATTTTTGGTATAAACTATGACTGTCTTACTGTTGGACGTCCTTATAACATTTTTTCCTATGATATTAATAGAGATGCTTTCTGTAGAGGACATTCAAATAATGTACAGATGCTGTACTTCATAATGCCTTAGAGCTCAGTTCACCAATTATTAAAATATATCTTTTAAGCAGATGGTTTAGATTTCTGTAGAAAAAAAATATTGTCTATTGATATCCGACCTTTAAACAAGTAAATTAATTTATCTAATTATCTTAAAAATACATTCTAGGTATCTGCAGATGAGAGACACTAGAAGGTCAGCATAGTATTCCCCAGCTAATGTTAAACTGAAAAGCTTCAGTGTTGTATCTCCATATGTTAGGAATCAAGGGAACTTATTAAATATGTGCAATAAGTGTGTTTAAAAATTTGACAAAGCATTCTGTGATTTACAATCTTACGTTGATCAGACTGATGAGCCAACTTTCAGATTAATTTTTCTCATGTTATTTCAAATCCCTGTAGCAATGCAAATCTGTAGAAAGCATCATAATATATTAAGAACATTACATTTTTAGTCTTCACTTTAGGGAGTCATCAAAATTTAGGACTTAGTTAATCTGACAGGATTTGTATTGCCATTATGAAAACATTCAAGACCAAATGTAATTATGTTTCTTCATGATATTTACCAAAGTACACACACACACAAATTATTCTCTCAGTTCCTTTAGCAAAACAAATCCTGTGTTTCAACCAATTGCTACAGTTTTTCAGCAGAAGCTATTGTTCATGTAAGAAAATATAAGTAAATGAAAAACATCCCAAATTATTGGTTTGTTTTTTCAAAATTATTTACTGGTGAGAGGGTTATATTAATATATGAATAAATATATATATAATAAATATATGGTAACATACTAGAGATGGTTTCAAGTGAATTGAAGTTCAGTTACTGTAGGAAATTACTGTTCTATCAGTCTACTCTCTAAAATGGGGCAAGACAACTGAACAATATACAATTAATCATAGAGTATCAGGTTGGAAGGGACTTCAAGGATGGAGCACTGTCAACAGGGTGTGCAAACAGGGATGAAGAGGGCACACAGAGAGGCTGCCACAGCTTTCACAGCAGTTAACACAGAAGGGTGTGCGAGAAGGGCCATGCACCCTGTTTGTAGAGCCACATCCTAGGGAAGTGCTCTAGGTCTCCAACAGGATGATGAACAATCACCTCATCTTTAAAAGCAGTGTTTCTACAGAGAAAGTCCAATGCTTCTACCCAGACAGAACTGGTAAGGAAAGAGAATTCAGTACAGACAGCAGGTTGCAATGAGTGCCCAAACCCTTCTCCTGGAGAAAAGGTAAATATTTGCAAAAGATATGCACAGATTAAGGTCTGTTGCATCAGGTAGCTCTGCTGCAGGAAATGGTGAAAAAGCTGCTCAGTATTAGAGGGGTCAAGAGGGAGATAGATAAGTGGTTTCATAACCATGCTTCTGTGGGGGACACCACAGAGAATGAGGCACCTTGGACCCTGGTGACACACAAAAGAGGGACTCTGCTTCTGTCCCCACCCTCCAGCATTACAACCAAAAACAGGTATGAAATTTGAACAGCTACAGACATCTACAAGGTCTGCAATGAGAAACAGTACCAGCAGCACACAGTGAGTAATGCAAAAGGGAGTGACAAGTGTTCATAGTAGGCGACACTTTCTTGAGGGACACAGGCGCCATCTGCTCACCTAACAGGGAGTCGTCAGAGGTGTGCTGCCTTCTGGGAGCTAAGGTCTGAGATGTTGCTGGGAAGGTGTCACAACTTCTCAGGAGCACATATTACTATCCACTGCTACTTTCATGGGGGCACAAAGAACACCACAAGACAGAAACTGGGCAGAATTAAGAAAAACTGGGGGTGCAAGTGAAAAGTAAGAAAAAAGGTCATTAAGTGCATAGTATTGACAATGTTTCTTTTCTCAAAACTGGACCTGGTATTAGAAATGAGACAAAATAACTAGAAATGAAGAAAGAAAAACTGAAGAAATATGCATTTTTAATGCACAATGTAGATTTTGTCTTTATTTCACAAGAATAATTTAAAAGACATTTATTTCCTATACCGTGTTCTGCAGAAGCAAAGTCTTGATTTCATGTACAGTTAATTTAGTTCCTGCACCTAGAGCCTTCCCTCACAGACCAGACTGAAGGATCAGAGCTCTCACCAAAGTCTACCAAGGTTTTACAACTTATAGGACCCCCCGCCTTGTTGCCTTCCTCCCAAGTTTTGCAAAGGCAGTTTGAGGTTCTGATGGCAGAAGATGAACAGGAGTAGAATAGGACCACATCAGAGCATTTGCTTCATGCTAAACCAATGTGAAATCTAGTGTCCAAACTATTCATTGCTCCAGGAAGAAATAATACATAAGGGCTCCTAATTAATTTCAGCTGTTGTATCTTGGAAGCAAAATTAACTAACAGCTACAGTGGTAGCAACTTATTAATTGTAAAAGGGAATTTAAGCCCTCCTAACTTGTTCCAAAAAAAGAGTGAAATGGAAGAAAAGTTCATATTTTAATCTTTCATTCTGTATTCAGGTACAAATATCATAACTGGCTTCCAAAATCTAATCAAAAGGGCAGGATGGAATTCACCAGATCCTCCTCTAGTAAAAAATCACAGGAACTGAGGAAGACTAAATTTATCAGAAGAGTGTTCTGGCATTTTAACACCATATTTTAATCTTCCTTCTCATACGGTGACTGAATTATTCAGGTCATACTAAATAAGAGACAATGGAGTGGCTACCTCACATTTTCATAAATAAATAATGTAATGTGTCACGTAAAGAATTTTCAACTGTTTTACTGAGACTCTGAAGTCTATTCACTGTTGCAACATGACTTCTTAGTAAAACTACTCAGTCACTGAAGAGAAAGAATAATCATAACCAATAGATTTTAGAAACATCTTCAAAAGAAAGGTATCTCAAATTCATATAGTGCATTATTCTGGAGGTAAAATCAAAGCAGTTTTGCTTAACTTTCTTAAAAGATTGAATCTGCTATCCTAAGAAAATAAGCTCTGAAGAGCAAATTGTTAAGAATGTATAAATCATTTGGAAGCTCCCACTTGTGGACTAAATAGCAGCAATAAATGAAATCCTAGGAAAGATTGTTTCTGATAAATAGTCTCTAGTTAGAAGCTCAGAAAATGTGGATGTCCTGCTTAGCTCAAATTATGTTTTCAATCATTTTTAGGATTTTCATCACTGCAATAAACTCAGTAAATTACTTCATTTTCAAAGACTACTAAATTTGTTGTTTCCTTCTTCTGGAGTTATATTTAATTTTGTTATGAGCTTTTGTGTCTCATTAAGAAAGAGGCTATCACAATATTGACACTTGAACTGATCTATTTTCCCCCTAAAACTTCTTTAGATCCATTCCTTTGTACCTACAACTAGAGTTTTATAATCTTTGTTGCATTGTAATCTGAGTTGTTATTGTATGTATGACTATTATGGAAAATTTAACTTTACTCAAAAGATATCTTAATCACTTAATGCTTCAGTCATTGTTATTCATATCCAGATAATTATATGTCCTTATCATTTGTATTTCCCTATTCTTATTTAAACAAAAGTTTTAATTTATTAGTTACAGAATGTTTCTCCTTATGAAAAATATTTCTGGATTTATTTACTTATGTGTAGTAATGATGGTTCACTGCAATCCATTTATTATAAGTATAGAATTTGAGGTTAATTTTAATCTCTATTATGATAACAGGGAACTCTGAAAATTTTTGTATTTTATTAGCAAACGTTTTATGCAAAAATAAGGCATATGTTTATTTTCATAAGCATTTTATATTAAAGGAGACAGATGACTAAAAATATTTTTTTTACACTAGCAAGGGGCAAAGAAGAAATATTGAATTTTGATGTTGACAGATGAATAAGTGAGAACTAATGTTTCATTCAGTAGACTGACTTACCATTGTAAACATAGTTATTTAGCTATTAAATATTTATTTATTCATGAAAGATCCATTATTAAAAAGATAACTATTTATGAGTTTGGATTTATTTTAGAAAACAATTTCAAAGGAAATAGAATTAAAAGAAGGAAATAGGATTTTTGGTTTTATATGGACTAGTAAACAGCTCTTCAACTGATTAGCAGTGTGGTGTTGGAGTGTAGTTTATTCTCCCTCTATTGCAGTGAAACTGGAAGAACTACTGTGTGGTTTTATTCTGTATTCTAGCCTAGCTATGATTAAAACTTAATGTATCCATTTTCAACCTGAATATTTATGTTTTTCGATCATTATAAGACAGGATAAGATGTAAACTCATTAGAGGGCAGAATTCAAACTGAAAATTATCCAGGCAAATGGAAAGTCATTCTGGAGAAAAACTGGCATGTAAAGCATATAAATATTTCCTTATTTTGTTGAAATAATAAATCACAGGAATGACAGACTAATAGCTAGTAAAAATAAGGACATTACAGTGGACACACATCAGTTATTTCATGCTCTGTACAAACAGGCCAAATTCCTTCTGGGATATATAAATAAGTTTATCATAAGGGGAAAGAAAAGGAAAAAAAAGACAGACAATAAAAACCCCAACAAAAACAAAACCCAAAGAAACTAAAAAAATTAAAACCCACTCCATCACCCGTTTTAGTTGCCATAAAGCTTCTGAAAAATTATGTAATTTAGTCTAAATATAAGACGACCTAGGCATCAATAGTAACAATAATTGCACAAGGTAATAAATATAAAAATCTCTAAAGTAAGAATAAAAATTAATTAGATTAGAATATTATTTTCTAGACAAAATGAATAATCTTTTATAGGATGAAAAAGAGCAGTATTTTTTTTATTAAGCCAAAGTAAAAATTACTTAAAGTAAAAATATTTAAAAGTAGTAAAAATATATGTTCCCACATCACATAAGGTTAGGTTTGAAAGGTTTAGATTAAATACTGGAACTTCTGTTGGTATTTGAGCAACTGATATGACTCTATGAGGATTTTGGGGTTTGTTGTTTGCAGCTAAACAAAATAGATGCTTCCATATATCAGCATACCTTTGTTTGAATTTTCATTTTCTGTCATACATCCCCATCTGTTGTTCTCTGAAGACATTAATTTATTGATTTATTATTTGATGACAGCAGTGTTTTGGTTCCCTAATCTTGAACTGTTGTATTAGGTGTAATATAAATCCAGAAGAAAAAATATCTCCTGTCCTAAGGACTCACAACAAGTCTTACAAGACTTCCGGACATTATCCACTCCTCTCTCCCCCCCCCCCTTCTGTCTTTCCTTTTTCATTTGTTTCACAACTACTCAATGTATTATTTGGGATTGGAGCGGAAGAGAAAAAGATCACGGGGGGGGGGGGGGGGAATTCAACTTGCATATAAAGTTTTTTTTTTGTCTGATTTATAGAAAGGCAATAAACCAGACATGAATATTAGGAAATGTAATGGTTTGAAAAGCAAACCAGTTAGAGACAAAATACGAAACAAAAGAAATGCAACAGTACAATAGAAAAACCACAAACAGAGCGCGAATACAACCGGACACTGCCAGCTAGGGTGGTGGCAGCAGTCCAGATGAAGTGGTCCTGCTGAAGCAGTGATCCCGCAGAAGAAGACCCAGCAGCTCTCATCCTTTAGAAATCCGGTGAGCAAGGATCCCTCATCCTGTCCTGAGCCCCAGATTATATCCAGGTGGGAGCACTTGGCTCCTCCCCCCCCTGAACGAAGCATCTCACAATGGATTGATGTCATTCTGTGAGTCCTGCCATTGGTCCTTTATTGCCCATTAAACTCCTGGAGGGAGTTATTTATGAGTCATGTGGCAAGGCATCGATGGGCCTATTAACAGAGAGGACTCCTCCAGATAGATGTGAAGGTGTTAACACCTCCCCCGATCTCTTTCCTTATCTGTTGTAGCCTGAGGTGTGAGGTGTGTCCTGGGCAGCTGCTACCAAAGATTTGTTAACGGCTAATAAGCAATGACATAGAGGGTATAGAATACATAGTTTTTTTGATTCTACCTGCATAATGATAAACTGGTCCCAGCCCCTCTAACTATGACAGGAAAACAGACCTTGACAGTGTTTAAACAGTGGAATTAAGTGCCGCATAGAAGAGCTCCATTATTTCATAAACTAAACTCATAGGAAAACAAAGTTAACCCTTAGTACAACAGCTAAACAGTTTTGACTTCTTGTACAGTAAATGTTTTGGTTTTCAAAATTGACTTATGCAAAGAGGGTTTTTTTTGTTGTTTTGGTTAGGCTTTTTGTTTGTTTAGTTGGTTTTGTTTTGTTTTGTTTTTAAATCTAATAGCTCTATTACCACCCCCTGAGACTACTATAATAATAACACATGCAATGTGGTACACTCTGAAATGTCAGGGAACTCATTACATCTTGACTGCATGTACTCAATCGCTTGCAAAATGTTTCCATTGAGTTGATTTTTCTTTGGAAGAAACAGAAGTTGATCACCATCAAATGTTTAATTGCTCTTAGTATCTGCATAAGTGGTTTCACCAGACAGGTTATGTGCTTCCAAGCTCTGTAGCTGTCAGAGTAAAAATATTGAGATGCTTTGAAAAGGTGTGTTTCTTCTTTTCTTCTTAATCAAATCTCACCAGATTTCCTATAATTATTATGATAAGGTAGCAAACGAAAAATAATTTATTTTTGATAAAGTGTAACACTTGAAGTCAGGAGAGAGGATTTAGTATCACCATCTATTTAAGCAATGATTCTGTATGATACCAAATATTCAAGTAGATAAACAAACCGTTTATCAAGATAAAAGGTTTCCAGTACAAAGTCTACAGCAATCTCAATGAGTATAGCTAAGGTGTTCCAGCTGATTTGAAAAAAAAAAAAAAGAACAAAACCCAGACACCTTAATATTTTCTCATATTTTATCAGCAAGTAAATAGTTGCAATTTTATCTTAGTGCAATAATTTATTTATATTTATTTATATTTTCCTCAGGCATAGCAATTAACCTAAGTTTTTTTAAATTCACTGGAGAATAATCAGTGTCTAAAATTCATTACAATTAATTGCTGGTATTTTAAACTTTTTCTACAGTAATCCTAAAAATACTGTTGTGTTATAATTTGTAATATATTTTTTAATTTTTTATTGATGCATTATATTTCCAAGAACACAAAAAATATATTTTTTATTATTTTTTCAGATGTATCCACTCCACATTTCCTGTTATTTGATCCAAAGTAAGGCGTAATCTAAAAAATAATATAGAAGATAGTAAACAACATAACAAGATAGAATGTTCATTTGCCCTAGACTTTAGAAACAATTTTAAAATCTAATAGCCATGAAACAAGAGTTCTGGCAGTCTGTAGGTGATGTTGAATTATATGACATTAGCAACAGGAAAAATTTTGCTGTATCATGGCATATCTTATAAAGAAAATTAAATTGTTTATTTACATAAACCAAAAGTAAACATTTGTAAAATCAGTGGATTAATCTGAATTCACTTTGTAGAAGAGACTAACAGAAGAGAACAGGAAGTTTTTAAATTTAAATGTAATGAAAACAAAATGAGAAGAGGAAATTTCCCATGCTCTTCTATTGCAAAAGTCCGGAAGCAGAAGACAGACATAGTTCATCCACAATAATAAAAAGCCTCAAGTACTGTAAACATAAACTCATCTTGGAAATAACAATATATTAAAATATAGTAAGAGTTTTCTTCATGACTGTAATGCTTGGAGAATTACAGGATAAAACAAGCTCCATACTAAACCTGCCTCTTAGGGGAAAAAAAAAAAAAAAAAAAAGAATCTTTCTTTAATCTGTTTAGTGTTCAGCTATATAGTCTGTGTCAATTTTATTATACAACTTTAAAGTAAAATTTTTAAACATCTTCCTGTAAAATAAGCATTATCTCTCTGGAGGAATCTCGATAATTACTATTTATATAATAATTTTATTC
>JANIJG010016284.1:0-140358 GCA_024611175.1 Megaceryle torquata
GAGGGTGATTTGGGGGTGAGGGGGGGTGGGTGGCAGATGGAGAGGAGGGGGGGAGGGTGGGTGGGCGGGGAGAGGGGTGCGGGGGGGGGAGGGGGGGGGGGGGTGGGGGGGGTGGAAACCAAAACAAAACCAAAAAAACCCACCATAACCCAAGTTCAGCTGTCTTCAGAACATCCGTTGGCTGAAATAATGTTTTGGTCTTTTGGTGCTGTTTAAGGAGCTCTGGCCTTCTGCATTTTTCTGGCTGTGCAGAAATGACTGGAACAAACTTCCTGATAAGAGAAGCTTGTGCATTACTTGCAACTTGTTAGAGGCTGGTACTGTTGGGTTTGTGTTCTGGTCATGATGATCACCCTTGGTCCTCCTTGCAGCTCCTTTATGCCAGCTGAGTTGTCAGCTCAGCTGTCCCCACAGAGCAGTTGCACATGGCTCAAGGCAAGCCTGTAACTGTGCCTCTCACTGAGCTGGGAAGAGCAGAGGAGAGAGCACTGTGATGTGAAGGACACCAGAATGAAGATGGAAACTAACCTTCAGTTTTGAGAACTTGCAGACTAGCACTTCATGGAGAAAGCAGTAGCAGAGCTTTTCTGGCCAAATACAAAAAGGAGAAGAGGCTCTAGATGTGTGAGACACAGGTTAGGGATGATAAAACCAGAGGTGGACAGGAGCAAAGTGATAATAAGAGTGTCTCTGTGCACGATTTGCTGCTTCTAACCTTCTGTCAGCAGTTCATTAACAGCTGGTTCATGTACGAGAAAATACTCTCCTATTTTTATTTCAGAAACATTATGTCCTGCTGACAACTTTCTCATCTTTTTAGTGGAAAAGACTGGAGCATTATTTAGTGTTTGGTGCCGGTGTTTACTTAACGCAGCGTAGTAGACTTTGGCTTATAGTTCTTGGTGTCAGCCTTTGCAAGATGTGGCAACATGACTCCAGGCTTTGTTTTTCCCACCCTGGTGATTCAGCTTCATGCAATGACGTGGATTATAGCAAGCTAAAGATTATAGCAAACTAAATTTGTGCAGGCAGGGCATGGTTAAAAACTTTGTGCCTAGTAAAAGAATCACAAAGCCAAAATGGAATGTATGTGAACCTTAAATACCTGCTTCTGGTACTTTATCAGCCACACAGAGACCAGAAAACAGCCATTTCAGTAGGAAGAAAATCAGAAAGCCCTGCACATGTGGGGTCTGTATTCCTTCCCTGTACCAAAAGGAAGAAGGATAGCTTTTGGCTATCAAGAGCTATAGCTTAGAATTTATTTGTAATGTCCCTGTTCCAGAAGTACCCAACCCCAAAAGGAATGTGGCCTGTCCCTCCCTCCCTTGAGTTCACCTAAACTTTAAGAATCCAGGGCTTGGAAAGAGGAAAGTAATGCTGTGTCTTTTGGTCCTCCTACTTGGGAGGAAACAGAAGCTTTTTACTCATCCCATTGCAGAATTGCATCTGGGCTCACATTTACTTCCAGGATCTCTCTTGCAAAGTCGTTGGGTTTTTCTGGTTTTTTGGGTTGGTTTTTTTTTTTTTTTGCATAGCCAGTGTTTTCTTGCTTGTTAGTCAAGATGAGAATTTGCAGCCAGTTTTCCACTTTTCTGAGAATCCTCTCTCCTGTGCAGAGGACCACCAGTAGAAACACACTTCCAGGTGGTATTTCATGCTGCCCATAAAATATCCAGTGCTTTCTTCCTCCTTTTGTAGGCAGTCCCAGAGGGGTTTGTGGTCCTTGGAAAGTAGATATTTTGGGATGCTGTTGGGGAATCATGGCAATTGCTCACTATGAAACTTCAATATGATAGCATAAATGCAGAAACAAAGAGGAAATAGCATTTACACCTGAAAAATGTGTTTAACCAGATGAGCTGTTTGCATAATGCTTGCATTACCTAGGCCTAAAACAAACACCAGGAATATACTTCCCTGTACTGCACAAATGGAGAGGTTTAGAGCTCTGGAATGTTGACTTTATCCCCCTATAATAGCTGAGGAAGAAGCTTGGTAAAGGTCTCCTGGACTTGGCCTCTGAGCAGGGTGTGGAAGCCTGGGCTGAGTGTCTTGGCTCTGTCATACACGGGAGAGCTGAGAGGAGAAGGGAGTTCAAACAGCCAGTTTGCTGAGGAAGGAGCTGCCACATCTAGTTAGTAGGGAAGCAGCATCAACAGTAGTGGTGTAAAGCTGGAATTATTTGTCTGGGATGCAAGAAGGCATGGGAATCTGCTTTGAATTCCATCCACAGTGTGAATGTATTCTGGAAGATGGGTGGTAAGGGAAGAGCTTGTTCAGGTTTTCACCGCTAGTTAGAAATGGGATGATCAAGATTCTGGTTTTATTTCCCTTCTCCCATCTAACCTGAATGCCCCAATCACCAAGTTACAAACAACGTGTACCACACGCCCCACCTCTGTCTGTCTTTTGTTCTTACAAAAGAAGCTTGACCGCTTACTCCCAGATTTGTTACTTGTCCCAAAGGGTAGATTTGGGATACTGGTCCAGGCTTCCAGAATTGCTAGATCATCTGATGTGAGGCAGTGCTAAAGCATCATCTACCACTGATTCCGTTGATGTCTCTGAGCTGATGCTACTTTTAACTTGTGATAAGGGCACATGCTCAGGTTGGTGACTAGAACCTTTTGTTCTAGCAACTCAAGGTTGCCTGTGGAGATCGTGTGGCACTGCTGCAGAAATATTTAAATTGTTACATGAAAACTATTTGGGAGAGGAATAGACAGGAGAATGTGTGAGCAGTGACCAAGGTGGAGAGGGGCTCTGGCTGATGAATTTATTATAAAAGCTATTCTGTATAATACTGCCAAGGCTGCTTTCTGGTTTTTAAACCTTTACGTAGTTAATGAACACGGACAAGATTGGAGCAAGGTTAAGGAAGAAGAGGAATTTAAGTTAGAGCAAAGGATAGGTGGTAGATTATCCTTTCATTCTTTACTGTTACGTAGACTGGCTTGCTGGGTCTGCTTGTGCTTTCTTCAGTCACTAGGCACCTAATGAAGGAAACCTCATTAAGAAATGAGGTTCTGTGACCTGCAGCTGTATGGCAAGATGGCCCAAAACCAACGTGGTTGCCAAAGCCACTGCTCAGCGCGTGTTCAGCATTTGATCTGGAAATCGCAAATTAAACAATGTACAGAGCATTCATTTCCTCTTTCCCAGACAGCTCAGGTTAATGAATTATGCTTCAAATGCTGTGTTAAATATTTTCATTCTCAACTTCTGAGAGCTTGCACAAGATTTTTGTTATCAGCTGGCCTGGAGTTGTTCTTTCAAGTGAGTCTGTTCATGAAAGTTCTTGGACTGGAGCTAAAATGAGAACTGCACCTCCTCTTACTGAACTAGATGTGTAGATACTCTTCTTCAGACAGCATTTTCTGGGAACAGTCTTATAAGGATTCTGGTTTAGTGTTAGAACTGAAGCAAATACACTGGCAACAAGTTTCTGCACCATGAGCCCCAGAACCTTGTAAGGCTTCTGCCTGCACTTGTCCTAAAAGTCTTCCTTTATTTAGAACTCTGCAGCTCTTGTTTAATTTTCATAACAAACTACTTACTATCCTTCCTCCATTTTTCTTATTTCTTCTGCCCTGAGAGCTAATGTCAATGGTGTGAGATACGGTGTTCTTTCAGGCTGTTTAAATGAGAAACAAGCTTGTAAAATACCCTTTTTCATTTAGTGAGATAAAGCTCTTAAATTCACAGCTTGAAGAACTCAAGATAATTGAATAAATAAAAGATTGGAAGGAGGGAATTAATTTTATAGATAGTCAATCCAACTACTTATGCATATGAGGAACACTTCTTATCAGAAGTGACAGCTTGCCCGTTCTAATTCCAACACGCTGAGGGTGGAAAAATCCATCTGCTCCTCCAGAAAGCTGTAGGGAAGTCTGGTCTGGGGTGTGCATGCTATGGAATGCAAGTGAAATTACCCCCAGTAAAAAACTGCTATGTAATACGTGTCAGTGTTGAACAGTTGCAGTCAGGAGAAGTTGGACGTGTGGAAAACAGCACAAAGAATCTTGAAATACTAAGATGTTACAAGATGCCCTGTGGAGGGGGTCAGATGAACCCCTGGACCATTGGGGTGCAGCAGTCAGTGGTGTAGAAATGGCCCTACAGACAAAATTGATCATTGTTTTTTAAGATGGGTTTTTTACTCTAGCAAAATACTTGTTGCATTACTTAAGCTCTGCAATAGAGACTTACCTGGAGCAGTTGTGACAAGAGACAGAGATGCTGAAAGTAAAAGCCAGTGTGGAGGTGTCGGGCTCCACACCCCTAAAGTCAGGTTCTAAGCTCAGCTCTGAAAAGGCATCAGGTGAGAATGTGCAAGAACATGAGGTGTTTGGATCCACAACAAGAGTAGTAAGTTCAATGTGGTTGAAGTGTGCAATATTTCTATTTCTTATGTTTTCATATATAAAACTTGGAAAGCATGTTTTGTATTTATTGCATAATAATATGTTTTATATTGTTTATATGTCCTTTTATGTGTTTATTGAATAATAATATGTTTTTTGTTTTAGGTTAAAAAAGAAGTTGGTGACGTTAGTATCCTAGTCAACAATGCTGGTATTGTCACTGGGAAGTCCTTTATTGATTCTCCAGATTCACTTGTGGAAAAAACCATGGAAGTGAACATAGAGGCACACTTCTGGGTAACACTAACACATCCTTTTAACTTGGTTTTGGTGTTCATTTTGCCTTTTGGAATTGAGGGAGATATGCAAGGATATATAGCTCCTTGTGAGTTCTGTCAGAATTAATACAAGAAGTCACTTTCTGTGCCTGAGAGTCTGTAAAATGAAAAAAAGGGTGGAAGAGTGGATCCTTTGGGAACTTTTGGGGTAGGTAGGTGGAAGCAAAACTGCTTTCTATTTAGAAATGCTCTTAAGACCTGAAGCTTACCATCTGCTAAATTTTGAAGCTAATTACTTGTTATAATTCCTCAATATTAATTTACATGAAGCAGGCCTAGCCTAAAAGTTGCTGTTCTAGTAACAGAGAAGTATTTGGTTCTGTTAGTGTTCTGGTTGATTTGGGGTTATGATAGCTTTGGTAAGAAATACCATGTGTTCAGACAGTGCTCTGATTTATTAAATGGAGCTTTTGTCCAAAATGAATAACTTAGTGATTTTCCTTCCTTCCAGGCAAGCCAGGTCATCTGTATGGTGTTCCTATCACAAAGAATTGCAAAGGGGATACCAAAACATGCTTCAGTTTCTTCATAAATATATTTAATCACAAAGATTCAATTAATTTAATAGAAAGAAGGCAGGAAATTCAGGTTTTTGCCATTTTACAAAGTGTGCAGTGAGGGCTTTGTTCTCATTTGAAACATTGCAGTGCTGAGCTTTAGGCTGAAAGAAGCTTAACTAGTAGAAGGTTTATCTTTAACTGTCAGCAAGTTACCATCTGTCTTTGGTGCTGAGGAGAAAGTGATTACTGGTGGGGCATGGAAAGTCCCAGCTTAGTAATTGAAGCTAAGAGTTCAAACAACAAATTCTTTTTCTTTTTAAGGGGGTGGGGGGAGCTTACTTAAACTGCAGGGAGAACTTTAAAAACACCACCTTCTAAATATTACAGTATGTAGCTTACTTAGGTTTCATTACAACTCTGACTTACATTGCAGACTTACAAAGCCTTCCTCCCAGCAATGATGGCCTCTAATCATGGACATTTGGTTACTATTGCGAGCGGAGCGGGACTGGTTGGAGTCCGTCATCTTTCAGGTAGTGTATTAAACCAAATGTTCACTTAGACAACTGGTTTGATTTTTAAACTCTGCAATCAATAGTCCTGAAAAAAAAAAAAAATCTTAATTTTGAGTTTCTGGGTCTTTGCATATAGATAAAGCAAATAGTCATACTTTCAAACCAGCTGGCCTTGAATAGACTGTTCCTTTCAGAGGAGTTTTCCAGATGCTCAGTGGTGCTGTGAGACAGGTTTTTTTTTCTGCCAAGGCAGTTTGAGGATCTAGGAGCCATATAGAATTTTAACAACACTGAAGTTCTGTCTGTTTCCAAAGTTAGCCTGCAGGTATTTAGTAGGAAGAGGCCCCCTTGGCTTTTTTTTAATTCTTTTTTTTGCCCCCTCCCCTGTCATGTTCTCAAGAGTCCTGTTCAGGTTTCCCTAACTCAGGAGTACTGAAATCCAGATGCAGTAAAGAAGCAGAGGTGTGATACCTCATTTTGCATTCTGTCTCAGCCATTCATTCAAGAGGACCCTTACACTGATGGAAAGAGTGTTGAGATTAGGGTGAACTCTGAAGGCATTTCTGGAAAATGCATGCAGAGGAAAAGGAAATCAGGTGACGTATCATTAATAGAAATCTAGCTTGAAGGCAGTGACAATGAAGACAAATGGAGTTTCAAATTGAAACTACATTAGAGAGTCTTGAAAGCTTGAGTTTGATGCATAAAAAGCTTGCACATGGATTCAAAGATGGGGACTGGTATGAAAAGGTAGTTGCATTTGCTACTGTTCAGTCGAGTGGAAAGGTGATGAGAACCCCTCTCTGCCAGCCTACACCAGCAGTTACCTTCACAGAGGGAAAGTAAAGAACCGAATCACATCAAAGGCAGATTTTGTTAGTAACCTAATCCTGAAAACAGTTCCTACTGTGTTGTGAAGTATTTTATTATTGGACAGTAATTTCCTGTGGGTACATATGTGTATATATCATATATATTATTTCAGTACTATAGTGCTGCTGTTCTGTACTGTAAAAAAACAAACAAACAAAAAAAACAAAAAAAAAACCAAAACAAAAAACCACAAACCAAACAAACAAACAAAAAAACCCACACACACAAAAAAAAAAACACCACCACCACCAAAACCCAAAATCAAGCAACAAAGCAAACCAGTGGCTTGTTAGCTTGCTTACTATGAGTGCGGTTTTGTCCTTGTTCTGTCAAAAACTGCTACCATGTACATGGTCAGTGGTAGGACTCACTGAACCTGTTTAGTAAAGTTTATTTAGTAAATGAAAATGTGTAACTGCAATTAATGGTTTATTTATTTTGCAGATTACTGTGCAAGTAAATTTGCAGCAGTTGGGTTTGCAGAGTCAGTTGATTTAGAGATGAGAGGTCTGGGAAAGACTGGTATTAAAACCACAATTGTGTGTCCTTTCATCATAAACACAGGAATGTTTGATGGCTGTACAACCAAGTGAGTAAAAACTCTTGTGAGATTTTTGTGACATGCACGTGTAGCATGTTACATACTCCTGTTTCCTTTATGAAAATCATGAGCTAGGCTTTTCTCTGCTTATGTTATTTTTAAGGTCTCAGATGGGTGTTAACAGGGCTCTCCACTGTTCAGCCACTGACCAGGCAACCCAAATGGCAGAGCCCTAAGTACTTTACTATTCATTTAAGCTGAAACTTGAAATGTATTTAGTGTCCTTTCCTCTGCAGAAGCCAGGTGCTCCAGTTGTCCCTGCTGGATTCTAAACCCCCATGCACCTCCTGAAATCAGTGGCATAGCTGTGCTTGTGCATTGACAAAATTTGAGAGCCAAATAAAAGCCCAGTGTGTCTTAATGTGAGGACTGTGGAGCTGTCTCGTGAGAAATCATACAAAGGGAAAGCACCACCGGCAACTCGCTCTAACATAATGTAGGTTCTGTTGTTCATAGGATTTCTTTTGTTTATATCTTCTTTTAGTTGAATAACTGCGAAATGAAGACTTAATTTGAGTAAAATGTGAATCCAAAGCAGTTTGTATTATAGTAAGAAATGTCTTCTCTTCCAGGTGGCCAACTCTGCTTCCCACTCTGGAGCCAGAGTATGTGGCTGAGAAGATAATCACTGCTATTCGGCGGGACCAGGAAATACTGCTAATGCCACGCATTATTTATTTGTTAATGACTTTGAAAACGTAAGTTATGCCTTTCCTTCTTCTCCTCTCTCTTCTGTCCAGAGAGAAAATCTTCTTCCAGGGAGAGAATTTCTGTTTCAGTTCTGTATTTGACTAAAAGCGCAAACCAGGCTTCTACTTCATGAAGTTGTGCAAGTTTCTGGAGTGGTTTTTGGTTTCTATGGGTTCGGTCTACCCTTGGACCACAGACCAGTGACAGAAATGTTTAACTGTGACTTGCTGCCTCCACACTGCGGGGCAGTCTTACTGTGGGCTGTAGAGACTGGGCCTGCTTCTCAGTAACTGCATATCTGGAGTCTTGCCCCAGCCTTAGGGTGCTTCTGACTCTGTTGCAAGGCAGGTGGGGAAATCAACTTCTCTAACAGCTCAAGCTGCCAAATGAGTGTAGTGGCTGTTCTGAGGGGGCCTGTGATACTACACTGTCAAGAGTATCCTGTCATTTCCAGTATTAGCCAGGTAAAACTAGTTCTGTGATAAAGCTGACAACCCTTCTGATGTCTATTTTTCTCCTCTTCTTCAATTCCCTTACCTTACAGTATCCTGCCAGTGAAAGTAGCCGTTCTCGTTGCACAGTATGTGGGATTGCTCCAGATAATGGATACCTTCAAAGGCCGAGCGAAGAAGGACTGAAAAAAATGCAGAATTCAGAGATCACCTCTGAATGGGACCTTGTTAAAAGTGGTGGTGGGAAATATCTGCTTCTCTAGCAGCTGTGAACTTCAGGTGCCTCACTCATTGGTAACAATTTTTAAGGAGATTGCTTTGTCATTCACTCTTAATCAACAGCTTTCACTCAGACTGATTTTTTGTTTTTAATCCAGTGAGCTGGTTGGGTTTATTCACCTTGTTACAGAAATATGTTAATTGAAATCAATTCCTTTGGTTATGTCCAGTGCCTTAAATATGACCCTGCATGACAAAGAATTGCCAACTTAGGGGGTAAGAAGGGTCCAAGATACTACATACACTTGTCAGGGATCCAGGAAAGCCTCTCGTGGACCCAACTTCTCCCTGCCATGCACTGAGCAATGAGGAGTGGCTGTACCACTGGTGCCATTAAGAGTCCCCAGTAAGCTGAGGAATTCAAGAGATTCAAATTTCTAGAGATGGAAGTTTTGTGAAATGAAGATATGTGTTGGTGCAAACCCAATGAAATACACTAATTCTTGGAGGTGGTGATCTCAGGACTGGCAGATGACTGGGACGGGGAGGGGGAAGGATGTACACTCTGTATTTGTGTTGCTGATCTGCTTTTTGTCTTAATTTATTTTAAAAGCTAGTACTATGACTGCAAATTTGTAGTAGAGGTCTGTGTGTCTTCTAAGTGCAATATTTTAAGAACGGTTTTAAATTTTCATTTCCTAAACAGAATAAACTTGAAGTTACAAAGCATAAGGCACTCTAATGGGCTATCTATCATCTTGCCAAGAAAGACAATTTGCTACTGAAAGCAGAGGTATTACATTGGATAATAGGGCTTCTCTTGGGATTATTTCAGAGGGGATGATGCTGACAGAACTGGAGTGAAGGGGATTGTTATTGCCATAGTGTTATGTTTTGCTTCTCCGATTTGGGCAGCAGGTTGTCTTTGGATCCACAGCTATCAGAAGTTCTAGAATGCAGAACTAGCATCTCTCTGGTGAGATGGAGTGGGGTCACTGATGCTTGAAGAGGTGGGGGAGCATTGCAGGCAGTGGCTTTTGTCTACTCAGTGGCTCAAAGAAAAAAAAAAAAAACAAAAAAAAAACCCCCTCAGAGCTCAGAAAAAGCTCAGCCAAAATGATCACCATGCAGAGGGGGGCTTTATTCTTCAGCACACTGGAAAATCAGTGCAGCAACTCCTCCCTGAGTGCTCTGTGCGTGGAGGATCTCTGCAAAGCCCTGGGAGAAACCACTGTGCGCAGTCCCCCCTTCCCAGTAGAGATGCCCGTGGCACAGAGGGGTGGTATTTGAGATGGGGTGGGTGGTGTAAGGGACTGTAACAGACCACACAGCCTTGGGCTGCATATGAAGTATAATATTAAAGTTTGCTTTGGGCTTTGGCTGTACAGAGGTAAAAAGAAGTAGAGGGGAGCTGTTGTGAGTGAAGGAGCAGCATGCACGCTTCCTGAAGCAGACAGGAAGGCTTCCAAACCCACCCCCTCTCCAAAGTCTCTTTAACAAGGTTTTGCAATTTGCTGTGCCACAGCAGCCTGGAGCCTTACGGCCCAGGCCAGGCAGAGACTTGCCTGTGCAGTGCTTTTCCTCTTACATTATTTAATCTCTTTAAAAATAGCAGGCTAAGAACCCAGACTAAGGAGCCCCTGGCATGTTCACAGATTAGTTGGTTTTGGGGTTTGGTTTTTTTTATTCATCCAGCCACTTCTGCCATTGTTTTTTTTAGAACATGATATGGAAATAATGCATTTTTCACATCCAAAGGAAGAGCTGTTGCCTTATTTTCACTGTAGTGGCCTGTCCTGTGTTCTCTTGTGTACATAGCTTTTCTGCCTTACTGTATGTATTGCAACCAAAAAATACATACCATCACTATCCATCCATGTTCTCCACCTGAGTTAGAGGTTGGTTTTGTTAGTTGTTTGGGGATTTTTTTTTTTCTTTAAGAGTTCTCTCAACATCTAGAAAGGAACACTAAAAGTACACACAGATCAAGGGAACAAGGTAAGAGATGATCAGGGCTCACACCATTCCTTGGCTGAAGATTTTGGAGGAGATAAAATAGAACAACAGATCATACCTTCACAAGCCAAAGATGAATTACATAAACCATTATGAAGCACCTGCTTTAGCCACTCTGAAATCCAGGAAATGACCTAGAAGAAATCTACAGTGTCTGTCCTTCCATTATGTGTAAACCATCAGAGCTGCTCTGGTGACTAATTAAATTCTGCATTTATTAGGGCTTCACACTCATCTACTCCATGAAATCAGCTCTGGAAGACACCCTTTGCCCCAGGACTAATCTCTAGATTTCATATGCCTATAGATGTTTTTAAATAATGTTTTCAGGGTGATAGATCCATTAATCTCTAAACTGTAAAAATAAAAGAATGATTTGAGGTGAGGAAAGGGCTCAGAAAAGGCAGTAGCTAAAATAGTCCCTCTGAGGTCAAAGAGTGACTAAAGGTTGTGTTGGTTCCTAACTGGAGTAGTAACAACCCTTCTTTCCCCCCTGTGTAAGCAAGCAGGAAGCTTTGACTTTTGTTGGGATGCATCAATAGTCAGCTAATAGCTGATTAGCTGCTAATCAAAGCCAGAATGGTCCTGCATCTAACTTGCACCAACCAACTATTCACGGCACTGTGTCAGTACTGACTTACTAGCACTTCAAGATTTCTGGAAATTCCTTGGCTCTCATCCTATTGCCCCTCCCAAGTTGGACTGAAAAGAGACTTGGATGGAAAATATTAAGAACCTTTGTATTTTGTCTGCGTAGAGGAGGGACTGCTATAAATTGCTGTTATCTTAGAGCGGTTTAAAGAAGATAAAATGTATTGACTGCAAATGGAGTGTAATCCCTTAAGAAATAACACCCCTCTTAACAAAAGCAATTACTTTGTGAGGGGAAAAAAATAATAACGTCAACTTAAATACATTCCTATTATGCTTAACTGTAGAATAAAGTGAACAGAATGGTCAGTAGTTAGCTTCATTAGTCTGGAGCCTTCCATCACTCAAAGGGCATGCAATTTGAAAATTAACTGAGGTAGAAAGGGGGGGGGGGGGGGGGGGAAGGCAAATCAATGTCAGTACCATACTGGTAAACTTGTTTTTGTGTGTGCTGTCACACAGCTAAGCACCCAACTTAGCAGTGGCTCTCAGCTGAGGTTGGAATGAGCCTTGTGTGCCACTTAGAGATGTGTTTGTACTCTTGTAGTTGGGTTTTTTTTTGCATGTGATGATGTTTTGGAACGTTACCTCCGAGTGTAAGAACCTCCCATGGCACCAAGTCCAATGTCTGCTATTCCAGACAATGGACTGTTGTTTAATAGTCAAGATGTGGGATGTTCATGGGAAAATGTGAAGGAAGGAATGCCTTTGAGTAAATCTCCTATCTGTTACTCAAACAACATGCTTATCATGTATTTGAAGGCTTATTGAGAGATGGAGAGCATGATTATATGAGCAAACTTGGCTCATATTTGGATTCTACCACATCTTTGGACTTTCCCCCATAAAAAGGTTAATAACAATCAGACTCATTCCAAAAATAAGAACTGATAGAATTACACTTGTTTGTTTAGCTTTGTCCTGCCAGGTGATGAACCCTCCAGCTTTGCTACAGTGAGGAGTTACACACATACATGGCTTTGAATAATCCTTTTTTATCACTGTTGTCTCTATCCTACGTGGCTGAGAATTTAATTATCATTATGTAACCATCGGTTTGCAGGAGGATTTTTGGCTCACAGGACCTTGACAAAGATGATATGAAATACCTTTTGGGAAAGGATCATCTGGCCAACCAGGTGAACAGGGGCCATGGTACTGAAGCTCTCCACAGGGGGAAGAGGAGAGCTGAAGATGTGCTTCTCTTGAGGATGGAGCCAGTCCCTAAAAACATATTAAGCCACACAACAAAGAGAACAAAATAAATAACATCCAGCAAAAGAATTGCTGTTGTAGATAAAAGTTTTTTTTCCTTTGTACTTACTAAATGCTATCCTTTTGATGATGGGCAGCCAAAGTAACTAGCAGTGACTGTATTTTCTTCAAGCTTCAGCAACTCCAAGAACTACTGCTGGTTGGATGAAGTAGTACGTAGCTGTACCACAGCAGGTGGAGAACAAAGTGCATTCTGGCTCTGGCCAAGGTTCCCAGCAGAGACTGGGGAGACTGACCTTCTTACAGTGTCTTGCTTGTCAGCAGGGGCAGTTGGTGCTCCTGTTGCTGAGATCAGGCTTGTAGGCTACTTTTCTTCACCTATTAAGTGGAAGATGGTACTAACACTGAAAGAAAGAGTGGAATGGCCCCTTGATCTCATTAGTTAAGAGTTACGTTGGTAAATGAGCATTGCTTTATATCTCCCAACCAGCCTCTCTAAAGGACATTTAGATGGCCCCAGTGACAAGACCTCTCCTGTCTTTCCCCCTAGCAGCTGGCTGGACGTGTGCAGTCCTGGGGGGATGCCTGGCAAAATTTTCCATGCAGTTTTCAGTTTCTCCTGTCTCTCCACCATTGCTCATCTGGAAAACAGTAATTTGAAATAGGAAGATTGCAGGCTTTTCTAGATCTCATCTCCTTTCAGGCATGATCTCTCTGGTTGGAAATAGTCCATTGGTTTCTGTGTCACCCACTGGAAGAGAATAGAACATCCCTGGCCAGTATTTCTCCAGTTATGTTGTACATGAGCTGTTCACCAACAGGGTTCTGCTAAAGAAAGCTTTACAGCAATGCCTGTGAAAAGCCCCATCATGAACAAGCAGTTGCACAAGGAAGCTTTTATTAAGCAAGATCCCGGCAGGGATTGTTCAAGTCAGGGTAGAATCTGTGCAACCACCTCTAGTTGCAGTGAATCTAGATGTGCACGCAGGAAGAGTCTCCCAGCTGCAGAAGACAGCTCCCTCCTGCTTGAGGAAACAAAGCCAAGCTCTCCTTTTCAGTGCTTGAGCAGGTGATTCACCAGCAGCTGAGTCATCCTCATCCAAGGCAAGCACATCCAAAGCGGGGAGGGGTGGATGGCTGGGGAAAGGAAACACAACAAACCTTCCTCCACTAATTCATGCCATCTGGGAGGGACAGCCCATAGGCCTGCAGCTTTATTTGCAAAATATTGTTTACAGTTTTTATTACTAAGTCCCTAGGGAAAAAGACATTTTTATTTAACAGTTCATCATCATCATTACACAAACTGTTGTTCTGGATTCAGTTTCAGAACAGGAAGCAATACTCAAAAGATTGGTTTGTCAGGCTTTTTTTTTTTTCCAGACTTTTGTTGTTAAGAAGTCAAACAATTAGCTGGGAAAATTGGAATCAAACTCACGGTCTTTTGGTGTTAGAGGTCTCTCTGGTGAGCCACAGAGGATATGAGCTGTTGCAAAGTCTTGACTCATCAGTTTGGTTGGTGGTAACCCAGGCTTACAGAGGAGGTCCCTTGGCCCGAACGTTCCTAACCCAACAGAAGGGCAGCAGCCACAAGCAGTTATCTGGGAGCAGATGCTGAGCAGTGTCTGGAGTTCTTTCCCTGTGCTTGCACAATCCCTTTGCTTAAGTGTGAAATTACCTGAGATCACCACAGAAGCTGCTCCCTTTAAACATGCTGGGTGAGCAGATTTATCAGCTTCCTGAAGGATCCATGGGAGGAAGGCTGAAGATGAGACTGTCCCCTAGGCAAGGGGTTGGGGCAAAGGGAGCAGAGCCCCCCTGTGACAGTGGTGAGCTGGTAGATAGCTCTGCCCTACAACATTTTGTTTACTGATCTCAGGTACCACTTTAAAAAAATAAAAAGATTATCAGTAATAAGTGGATGCTTTCTATCTGCTGCAACCAACAATTAAACACTGAACTGTGCAAGGTGAAGGTACATAGTTGATTGTTCATTAACCCACAGAGCAGGAAAAGCAAATCCACGGGCTGTGTAATGATTTAGGCCACTTGGCTACAGTAAAAAAATGTCTTGAAAATCACTTTGATCTGCAATTCCCACAAAAACTGGGCATCCACTGCACTTCACTGTGACTTCACTCAGCCTGGGATGAAAACCATCAAGGGTGGCTGGGGGTGAATGGAGTGGACATGTTTGTCCTCTCAAAGGAAATGCAAACTTTGGCTTTGCCTCAGGACAAGAAAACTGAACCGGAGCTAGGCTCTAGGTTCCAAATCAGCTCAGTTTCTGTAAGGGAGCAGGAGTGGAGGCAAAATTTTCCTATATCTTCTCCCCCTTTTTGCCCCCACTTTCCCAGTCAGTAGGAGGACAAGTCAGGAACATAGCATGTGGTGCAGGTTCTTAAGGAACTTAAAGGTTTAAAACATCAGGAATGTGATAGGAATAGTTAAAGGCCAGGATTTGAGATGTACCAAGGGATTTGGCATTTCCATGCTATAACTATAGCCTGAGACATACCCAGAAGGCCAAACATCACAGAGAAGAGAAACACTACCTAAAATCACAGCTTTGCATTCTGAAAAACCTCATTTGAAACATGGTTTGGGCCTGGGTGTGTGAACACAAGAGTCCTGTGGGAATGTCACAGGTCTAGAGCAGCTGGGGCACAGCCTGCAGCATTCCCCATCCCTGTGCTCTAACAGAACATACCATTGGTGAGCGAGGCTCCAGACTTGGCCATGTGCTCACTTGGGTACTTTGATACTACAGGTGCATGTGAACTTCTAAAAGATGCTGGAAAGAGTGAAGCATCTATGGCCTAGGTCTACATATATATACATAAATTTTAAGCCAAATTGTACTTTGCTAATAAGCTTCCTCTTCTAGAGGGTTGGGGTTTTTTTTAAGATGCATAATTCTGTTACTAAATACCAAAACAAGTCTGCAAATACCCTCAAATATCCTCTTTTCCCCTTGCTTGAATTATCCTCTAATTATACTTAGCTAAATAGTATCCAAATAGTTCAAGCAGGTCTCAAAGAAGGCAGGAAAAATGCGCTTCTAGTTTTGAGAGCTAAAATGGGATTCCTTCAGCAGAGGGAGAACATGCACGCAGTCATACACACACCATGAATACTGACAAGTAAATGCCTCCTTAGATTTTCCTCTGTGGGTTTGGGGGGGGGGGGTTTATTTGTTTTTGTTTTGGGGTTTGTTTTGGGGTTTGTTTTGGGGTTTTTTAGGAGAATGAGGCCTAGAAGTTTGAACAATGAAACCACTGGTATAAGGGTTACCTGGGAAAGTACCTGTCTTTGTAACAGGGTTTGAGATGTCCTCTTCAGAGGTGCCATTAGCTGCCGCCCCTTTCACCAACTTTTTCAGCACAGCTGGTAGAACGGGGTCTGTGGGAGGAATTTGGCTGTTGTTTTTCTGCTCTCAGTGAATAAAACCTTAGCTATCCTTGATAGCAGGGCAAAATTCAGGGCAGGTAGGAGTACAAAGCTACTGCCAGATGTCATTTTTCCTCTCAGAATTAGATTTCTTGTAGTACCTGAGGAAGAAATGTACCAGTTACACACCTTATTGGGAAGAGAAACAATTACTGTGGTTACCTACTGATGTCTTTACTGACTCAAAATACACTTTAACTCTACTGGGTGGCCAGAGGTTCTGGACGTTTTCTTTCTGTGTCTATAGGTGAAGCTAATCTTCAAGCAACACTGTGTGCTACACCCCCAGAGAAGTTGTTGGGAGCAGATGACACACTTGCTCATAAGCCAGATGTCACCCTGGGATTTCAAACAGCGTTAATTCTGTTTAGCTACGAGGGAATATTTCAAAAGGCTATCCTCATTCACAGCAACTCGTGACACTCCGAGGTTTGTTTGGAAGAAAGAGCAATGTCTAAACTCCCTGACACAAGCAATGCATTTACTTACATGTAACAAGTATTTGATAGTTCAGGTGTTCCTCATCCATCTCGAAAGCAAACTTACTCCTCCCAGTCACGCAGAAGGGTTCACCACTGCAGCCCAGTCCTTACAGTCTGCTATCAGCTTCTCTCACAGCCAGCAGTGAACACCATGAGCATCCCCAGGCGTGTCAGTTGCTGGCACAGATCTTTGGGACTGTTTCAGCGTGGATGCTTCTCAATAAATCAAGACTGGTTTCTGGACACAATGACTGAAGTGTCTGTATCGGGTTATGTGAGTAGATAATGCTGTTGAAAGAAATAGAAATGAAGACACAATGAGGTTAGTGAAGGACAACTAGTTGGTGGTGTTTCGTTTATTTTGAAGTGTCCAGATTTCTTTGAGAAATTGCTTTTAGAAATTGTTTTTTTTTCCTGTTGGCAGAGTTGCTAAACTTTAAAAATAATCAAAATGAATAAAAATATGCTTCTAATTTTAAGAGAACCAAATCAAAAATCCTTTTTAGCAAAACCCACTTGACTAGGAACAATATTGTTTCAGCTTCAGAAACCAGAAAATGATGGCACAGTCTAAGGAATACGTATCTTAAGAATCATAAAATTAACTTGGCAAGCAAATACTAGAACTTGGTTTTTAGAGTGTCTCATAATAAAATTAATTTGTCTCACTCTAACAAAATTCTTATTCCAGTGACTGAAGCAGTGACATCTAATATTGGTTTGCCCAAATATTTCACATAGCATCAAGACAGACTCTACCTAACACCACAGAGTAGTCAGCACATGTTGGGTTTTGAAGGTAGACGTGAAAGGTTAAAGTGGGATTGTGGGCAGCAAAACAAAGGGCTTGTGGATGCCTCGCTAAGAAAAGCCACACTAAGGACCTGCTGCCACAATACAGCGTGAAGTTGTCATTCTGGCAGCCTGGGAAGCTGTGTTTCACACTCAGAGAGTGCTACCTCCCCAGAAACAGCAGGACATATTAAACAATTGCTCTAATGTAAATAAGAGGAATATAAACAAAGTCTTCCTATAACTCTTAAAGAAATCTGATCTTTATGTAACTCTTCAGGGGGCTGACGTGGGGAGGAGAAGGCTATAACTTTTTTTTTTTTTCAACTAAGTCATTTTAAGGTCATTTGGATAAATACTGTGGGAGTCAACGTTATCTGTGAGCTGCCTGACAGGCTCTGTGTCAGACAAAAATCAAAAGCACATGATCTGTAATGTCTCATACAAGACCCACTGTGAAGATGCAGCACATCCCGAATCCCACACACATCTTTCAGTAGAGAAAGTGATAGAGGAAGGCAATTTCTGGGAGGAAAAAAAAAAAAAAAAAATCCTTTCACGTGGTACAATCATCTCTCTTTGGAGAAGTCACACTGAATTATAAAAAGTGCCCAGCTTCTGTGGTTCTTGGTCTTCAGGGATACAGAGAGATGACTTGCTGTCCAGAAATGTGGAAATCTGTATTGAATATGGGCTTTTGAAAGAACTCTGCGTGCGCCAAAGCATTCACTCCCCACAAAAGGGTTTATGCATGTGAATTTAACACAGTGAATGGTTCCCCTTGTTAGAAACCCCAGAAACTCCCGTGAGACTGGAAGCAGAGTCCTGGGACGCTTTCTGCTGCCGTGACAGTTTCCTACTCCAGCCCCCCTCAGGATTTTTATCGCTGAAATGGAAAGCGGTGAACCAGGCACACCTTTCTTTGGCTTTCACTTCAAAGTATGATTATTTTTTTTCCCGAGTTTCAGGGATGGGCTGTGTAGCACAGTATCGATCCCTTCTTTAAAACACCAAGGAGAAGCAGCTCCTTTCACTGGTGCTGCCGTGCTCCCAGCAGAGCCACCCTCTTTCCACAGGAAGCCTCCCAACACCACCAGCTCCGTTCCTTCCCTTCCAAAACACCACGTGAACCAGAGAGCTTAGTAAGCACCAAATTATACTGCACTAATAAAAATAACTTTCTTGGCAAAGAACTTGATTTGGCTCCATCTCGTTTGATGAAAAGCAGTTTATTAAATTAAGTCAATTTGCTTACCTAAAATTTGCTGAATATGTTCTTGCAGTGCCACATGTCAAATGTCCTTTTAAAGGCTTGTGCAAGAACATCTGTGAACCTCCTGTGTCAGAAACATCTCATCAAAAATATTAATCCTTCACTGAACAGAAAATGTCATTTCTTTTGGGTTGGTGCAGAATCTAGGAATGTGAAAGCTGAACTGGAAATCAATCATGAGTAAAAAAACTTGCACCTAAAAGTCATTCACTACAGGGGAACAGCAACTCTAGACCTGATCGAGGATGCAATAAAACTATAAATGAATCCATTAACATTTTAAATTAGCAAATTGCTCTGATTTTAAAAACAGCATCAACTTCTTACTGCTTTACAAAGGCCAATCGGTAGCAATCATCAGCAACAAATGACCTCACTAGCACATTCAGAAGTGACCAGCCTGCATTTCCAGACTGGTATGAAATGGAGCAGATCTGTACTCATTTGGGTCAAAGGGAGAAGGAGATTTCCCGAACACAAGGAACATCTTGCTCTTTGCAAACATCCAGCTTTACAGCAGCTTTTCCAGCAGGCCCATCTCCTGCAGCTGCCAACTGGAGGAGGCTGAGAAAGATACTGATGCTCTCTGCCAACTCCTGGCTGGTGATTATTCTACACCACACAAAACCAAAGCATTTTGTGAACTCTTCTTGTCCCACAGCAACCCTAAAAGAGCTGAGGTGGTAAAGTATTTATTAATGTAATTGATTCTCAGGGTTTTGAGCATTAAAATTTAAAAGGCAGAAACCTGAAAACTGCTTTTAAGGCACAAGTGGGCAAAACCTACCAGCGAGCCCTTTCAGCACTTTGCTACTTCTCACACACGTGTGCCTGCAGCACTTCATCGCAGCGCGGTCGCATCTGGGATTCAAAAGACTGGCACACTGTCAAGAAGATTATTTAAACTGCCCAGCTGGAGATGCTAGGAAATCGTGGCTCCTTTCAGTTCTATCTGCTATTAGCTGCCCGTCCCCTTGAGAATCACAGCCCTTGTGTACTCACAGCTCTCAATACCTCAGCCCCCTTTTTCAAGCACGGAAAGCTTTGCTTGACCCAAGATCGCAGCCCTGGCTTCAGCGTTTGCTCCTCAGTCTTTCACTGCTCACTCACACACTCTACCTTGTACCAACCAAGGGGCACATTTGGTTCCAGCTGCACGGTGAGGTGCCCAAGGATCCAGCTTGGCTGAAAAGCAATGGTCCTCCCTTTCTCCTCATCTTCCCTTCACTATTTTGTGGCTGGATAAGTTTCCCAGGCTCAAGCCCTGCACAAGTATTGACAGTGGGGATCACAAAGAGGCACCCACTGGAGGTGCAGGAACAAGGGACTCTGAATAGCAGTGCCTGAAGTGAATCACTGAAAAGATGGTCATCAGGTAACACCCTGCAGAGAAATACATTTCCTTCTGCTCACCTGCACACTGGCAGACTTCACCATCGCTGCCCAGGGCTGATTGAGGGACATGTTTATTCCATAAATCCCAGCAGTGCCAAGGTGGGGAGAAACACCCAATCCCGCAGCAGTGCCAGCACCAAAGCGCCAAGCAGAACATGAAGCACCAGGGACTTGTGGTATCAAAGCATTTGGCATCCACAGGCTCTAAACGGCTGAACACAGACAGTGAACAGGCCCCTAGGGATCTATATGTTGAGAGTTAAAAGTGATTCTTCCATCCTGTACAGGACCAGGTCAGGATCTTAAACTGTCATCTAGCTTATTTCAGGAACTACCTCTGTTTACTTGTCAAGTAGAACACTAAGCCACAGCATTTCTTAGACCATCAGTAATATCTGTTCAAGTTGATTCCCCCCTGCAAAACTTAGAGCTGAAGTACTGAAGACTGATACTGCAGGATGTGACAAATCCATAGTGCACACCCTACCTACGTTAGGATCTGTCCCCATCTTCATTCCCTCCTCCTGTTACTTACACTTTGAAGCAAGCACTATATTGCCAACAGATTCCAGTGCAACAACTTCATTCAATTCCACTATTTGACAAAAACACTCCCGTCCCCCTACTTGTCACATAGAACCACATTCACCAAGCACTTCAACAGTTGCCTACAGCTCCAGAGCCAAGGACTGGCTCAGGGAACACCACATTTCAAGGCAATAAAAATTGAGATTCACATGTGGCACAAAAAAATTACCAGCAAATTATTTCTGTGAATATATTGTACAATCTTTTCGGACAGAATGATTCCAGTCTTCTATCAATGACAAATGTTTAGATTCTTCAAATGCTTTTAAGTATTTTAAAGCTTGAGCTGATGCCCCTTATTTCTCCTGCTGGTCTTTGTCTTACAGCTGTGAACTGCTTTTTGTATATTCAGCAAGTACCTGTTTCTATACTGAGCATAATCTTCCGTATTTGTCATTATGTATCTCTCATCTCTCAAAAAACTGTTCCAAAGAGTGATGGTGAATGGAGTCAAATCCAATTGGTGGCCAGTCCAAAGTGGCATTCCCCAGGACTCAGTTTCCTTAATACTCCTCAGATCATTGATAAAGATCAGTGATCTGAACAAGGGGATTTAGGGCACCCTCAGGAACTTTGCAGACACCACCAAGTTGGGCAGCAGTGTTGATCATCTGGAGGCTACAGAGGCTCTAGAGAGGGGTCTGGACAGGCCAAATCAGTGGGCCAAGGCCAAGTGTATGTGTTTCAACAAGACCAAGTGCCACAACAACCCCATGCAATCTCTAGATAAACAATTTGCAAAATTAGTTTTAAAAGCATGTTCTTAAAAACACCCTAGATGTATGCCTAGCTTCAGAAAAGCACCATCCAAAGAAACCTCTGTCCTACTGACAGAAGAACCCACCCAACTTACCAATTTTGTTAGGTGTTATATAATAAATTAAGGAATTGCTCCCACAGACAGCATCAGGAAAAAGTGTTTCCCATTAAATGGACCTCGTCACTCAGAAGATATTTTCTAGGTAAAAATCTGCTAATAATAATTAGGCCATCTGCCACATCACTTGGCTATCAGAAAGACATGAAAATCTGTCGTAGGTCTCAACCTAAGGAGCCTCGGTATTATTTTTGCTGTTTCTCCCGTGCCACAGCTACGTACAGCATTCTACAGGCTAATAAGAAGTGGCAGGTTGCTGCTGAAGGAGCTGACAGCCTGAATTAAACATGATGTACCACCATACAAGGGAGACTGGAAAGCTCTTTGAGCTACCAGAACTTAAAAATATATATAGGATATGGTTTCTCTTGGTAATTAATTATCTGTATAGATACAGATGTAGTCTTAAGAGTTTGCTTTTAGAATAGCTTTTCTTTTTTTAATCAGAGTGAATTAGCTACTGAAGTGCATTTTTGTGTTGAAGGGGAAGATAATGTTGAAAAAAACCAAACCAAACAAAAAACCAAACCACAAACAAACGAAAAACCCACAACAAAATAAACCCAGACACTTGGGGAGGAAAGAAGTTGTATAATGCGTATATGAACAGGGAAGATATTCCAGCCAGAGCCAATGAAAGTGAGCTTGGGAAAAGAGATGACAAAGGAAAAAGCAATTAGGGAGGTTAAAGCTGTAGAATGAAACCACCAAGATGAACTGCGAGCCTCAGGCATGGATGGTCACTGCAAAGTTACAAGGCAGGGTGGGAAGCAGAGTAATTGGGAAAAGCAAGAAGGCAGTAGAGAAATCAAGAGATTAAGCAGTATTGCACCCAAGGGAAAAAATCCAAAACTAATGTAATGGAGCAGTGTCCCCAGGGCAGAATAGAACATCTGTGAGAGGAAAACAGGAGGTCAAGCTTATTGAAAGGGATGCTGAAGGGAGAGACAGGCAAGTTGCAGTGGAATTTCAAACTGTCTGCATTCAGTTTAGCAGCTCCGCTGTCAAAAGGAAGTAATCCTGTGTGATTTGGGGACTGTGACATCAGCGGCCTTAAAACTGAAAATCCTCAGAAAAGGGTTTTGAGATAGGAGGCATCATGATAGAAAGGATGGAGAATTACTTAATCTGATGACTTCTTCCCTCTTACACTTCTCCCTACCTTTCAAAGGTTCAGGTGTTAAACTCAAAAGCAGAAGAAAGTTAAGTAGCCCTGAAAGCTAACACCTTCAAGAGCACAGACTCATCCCAGTTGCAGCAGCAGGAAGCCTCTAGAGCCAAACATACGAAGGCCTTGTACTGTAGGGTAATGGGAAAGTTGGGATGGTGAAAGGTACAGGGGGGAGTCTGGCTGTACTCCTGGACCTGGCAGGCAGCCTGTAGCTGCTGCTCAGTGCTCAGCCATGGGCCCATGGCCACAGCACACTGAAAACACTCTTGCAAGGACCCAAAAGCTTCTCAGGCTGCACAGAAACCTCTAATTTTCCAGCAGTGATTTAGACTCTTGTTCTCCTCCACTGTTTATAGCATCAAGACAGCACCAATCTTCCCTTTCTCCTGCATGAATTCTGCTATCTCTGTGGGAGGAGGCTAAAAAAAGCTCTAAAGTGCCAGTAGTGGGTGGAGTGATTCTGTTTTCATACAGTCTGTTGTGCAACAGCACCATCCAGCTGTCAAACAAAAAAGAAACATTGATGCCACTATCCAGATTTGGTCTTTGTAAAAGGAAAATGAAGAGTTACACCTATTTAAACAAAACCAAACCCACAGGCCTTTTCCCTGCTTCTGAATTAATTGCACCTATCCATCATGTCCTGTTTCCTGGGTTAGTACACAGGAGTGTGCTTCAGCAAAACCAAGAATTCAGCCCCGTTTATTTCTGCCCAGCGCAGACCAGCAGGCTGCAGCTTACCTCAGCCTTTCAGCTAAGTGTGCAATACAAGCTCTCAGGTATGAGGAAAAGACAGTTATCTTTGGCTCACAGCCAAAGACAGTTCATCACACTACAAAAATTAATGGAAAACATCAAACAAGAGGTTATGTTTTCGCTATCATAGCTTACCACTCTGGAGCTTCAAGTGAAGGCCACAACTGCACCTCCATTGAGGGGGTAAAATGATGAAGACTCAGATTAACTAATGGATTACTCTTGATTTATAACACAAAGAAGAAAACTTTTTTCTTTCCAAGATTTTTCCCTAAAGTTGGGTTATCCAACAGTAACCATAAGACACATGTAATGGAAATGAACGAGTAAATAGCATTCCCTACAACAGGTGACAGATCATCCGAATTAAGTCTACAACAGCACCGCTTAAGTTGCCCTCAGTTCCTCACTAAACTCAGCTTTTGTTGTAACACCCCCAGGGAGCTCACCACACATGTCCACAGATGATCAGCAGGGCTAATATTAGACTACTGCTGTTGCACTGCATGTGCCTTCGCGTGTCCTGTGATGCCACGTTCACACGCTGATCCTTGAAAGCAGGACAGGCATCTCTCTCCTTTTCTGAAGGCCACCATCAGTTCTTCACAAGCACTTCAATAGGTACCCTGTTCTGCTTTAGCAAGTCTAAAGATAAATCAGTCATCTTTTAAAAGAAAACAAGAAGTGGAAACTTTCCAAGTAAATATTGGCAGGAAAAAACACTTGTAAATGCAACAACTGACCTAGGAGGGAGAAAGGGCATTGCTACACTCAACACTTGAAAGGGAAACCACAGATAAGTGAGATGACTTTGGGACTCAAGTTTATGCAAGGAAAAAAAAAGTCAGCATCAACCCATCAAGAGGTGATGTTTTTCTTGCATAGAACTAAAACACACATTAGATTTTAATGTAAGCCCAAAACATAAGAGCACAGCAACAGACCAACAGCAAGCACTAGAATAGTAGCTAAAGCCACAGGAGCAAAGAACATCCCCAAAGATACAGCAGAGGTGCCAAGTGAAGGACCAGGTGCCCTTAGACGAGCACAGCAACAAAACCAGAAGAGTCTGGAGAGACACAGCCCAAAGGAACAGGGGACCAGCAGCTCCCTCAAAACTGCAGATGAACAGGAAGATCAGAGTCACAGCCCATGAGGAAGCATTGTGGCTAAGTTTGAGTAGTGAAAGCAAGTTCTCTCACTAAGACAGGGAGAACAGAGAATACAAGGCCTTCAAAAAGAGCTTTGTTAGAAAGTCACTGCAGGAACTACATCATTAGGTCAGAGATGGAACAAAGCTACTAAAACAACATTGGAATGAGAGCAGACCAAAATGCTCCAACTGATAAAAAAGTGTTAGTGCCAAACAGGCAAAAAACCTGATATGTAGGAGGGGTATTGGAAGGTGGCAAGGAAGTGGCAGGCAAGAAAGAGCCTTTGAATCTATAATGAAAAGTTTCTCCTGTGTTCCACACAACAATAGCAAAAATATAGAAAAACATCAGCAAAGATTGAATTTTAAGTGCAGAGAAAGTAATTAAAAATAAAGAATCTGATGATCTTGAAAAAAAGTCTATTTCCCTTGCCAGGAACTGACTAGAGAACTTGTGACATGGCTTGGAGGCTGCACAGCTATGCTCAGCAAACATCATACTCAAAGGGCATAGAGTTACACCCTCATTCCAGTAACAGAAACAGTATGATCAATCCATTTCAAAACTCACATGTATGAGGAGAGCAGACAGAAAGGCGGAGGAAAAACAGACCTCTGTCAGTTACTTAGGTCAAATAATAAGGAGGAAGGTGGAAACAACATAAAAATCCCACTAAGCATAGAAATAGGCCTCCAGTGGAAAGAGACAAGATGAGCCAGACAGAAGGAGAAACAGGAAGCCATGAAGGCTTTCCAAAACAGTCTAAATAGAGAGACAACACTTTTATACCATCCTCCACGAGGTCAGCCAGAGTTCTGCCAACTGGATCGCAGCAAGTCCTAAAGGATTTCACATGGAACTTGAGCTCATGACAGTGGGTTTTCTGTTTTACCACAGGGTGCAAGCTTTTAACCCAGGACACCAGAAGGTACTAGAGGTAAGAAAACAGCATTTCCACTGGACAGCAACCTATTTACACTTACTAGTTAATTAAGGAATCAACCCTACTTAAGATTAATCTGTTCAAACTGAGCTTTGTAGTCTTGTATGAGTAAGCATTTCCAAACTCAGAGCTTCAGCTGTCCAGAGAGTTTTAGATAGATGTACTATAGTTAAACCTGCCATGTCACTCAGAGTATATGTTTACAAGTCTACAAATCATGTCATTACCACCCTCCACCTCCCTGCCAGCAGAGTATCTATTTACTACCCACAGAAGGTACTATTCAGTTCAAACCTGAGCAGCTCAGCTCTATCTTCACCAACCCCTCTAACCTTGTAACAAGCACAGCTTGCAGATCTGATTTATGGCAAGCTGCTGCTGGCACTGGAGAGTGCAGTGGCAGACCTAATGACGAGCTTGTTGGATTTGAGATTTTTAGTTCGTGTATATTCTTATTTAAAGAAGAGACACAGAAGACAACTCTTGTGAAAACAGAGCTAAGATCACACATGGTAAATCCACACTATCAAGCAGAATAGCTGGACACAAGAAATATGTTGCACATACCAACCTCTCAACCAGCTCCATCCTTAGCACTACACTGCAACACTCAGCAGCCCCCTCTTTACAAACAGACTTTGAGTCCCATTAATTTTACATTTATTATTTCACAGCAAGATAATTTCTATTTCCAACGTGTCTAGTCATAAGCTGTGTTGATACCCATGTCTTCCAGTGAGAGGCCAAGTTCTTGGTTTTATTCATACTCCCTGTCATGAGAAGTTCTATCGTAGAAAGCTCACGCATTTCACAATTTAAGAGCTTATTTTAATCCAAGATATGGCAACTGTAAAATCCAGTTCATAAGAGATCAACGTGCTACTGATAAGTCTTCATATGTACAGTGAAAACAGTCAGTCAATGCAAGTTTTCAGTCAGTAGGGCTTCCCCATTGATTCCAACATTTTCTCTCTCTCTTCAGCTGAGGGCATCTCTGGTTTCACACCATTTCTTTTCCTTTGCATCATAATGTCATGCTGAAAATAGAAAAAAGGCACCATGAGAACGCAGGTTTCTCAGCAGTCTCTGCCTCTTAGCTCTGAATAAGATTCTTTAATAGAAGTGCTCTTTCTATCTCAAGAGCAAGATAAGTCTAAATCTGATTAGCTGATAATTAAGTGTACTGGTATTTAACTGAAGATATCTGATAGTGAAATGGGAATACTGTAATTTCTCTGTCTTCTGTAGCAGGAAGGTAAACTATGTCAGACTAACACACAATTATCTGTAAATAGTTTTTTGGTAGTTTAATGCAAGTATTTAAAGGCTAAGCTAAAAGACTCCTTACTACTATGGTGCAAGGAAATAAAATAACAGGATGGTTTAAATGCACATAGTTCCTCACGATACTTCTCTACCACAGGAGAGTAGTAAATAAGGACACTGACAAATAACAATGAACTCTTCCTAAACATAAAGTAAGCATGAGCCAAACCAAGGGAAAAAAGACAGATGAACTTATCTTACCTTAGAATTTTTTTCATTATATCCATTTAAACCAGGACTTACTACTAGAAATATCCAACTTGAAATGAGAAGGGAAACATACCAGGTAGTGCAAGAACTGACTCACCATCTAAGAGGGTAAACTTAGGAGAACCAAGAGAAGTACTTTATGTGCATCTGCTTAAGTCTTCCAGCAACATGTACCAAGACTACCTAGGCCTGTACGTCACCAGCAGCAGTTAGCACTAGCTAAGCCTGAAGAGTTAGAAAGCAGTCTGTGTCAGAAGTAATGTATAGAAAGCAAGTCATGGAGTAAAATTTACATCTACTGTGCTTACCCAGAATTTTCTGCAGTTTTTGTACTTCAAAAAATAAGCAGTACACATATCCTTCTTATAGTTGTTGTCAACCATGCATTTTGTAGAGGCATCCGTTTCCTTTAATAGGGAAAACAAACTTCAGAGCAGAAGGCAGTTACTGTAGTCACTGTTTAAAAATTCTAACAAGTCCCAGAATACCTATGAAGATAGAAGGCAGCTTCTCAGATGAAAGAATACTATCAAAGAGAGCAGAGGAACATCTATCGCAGAGGATAATCAGTAATTCCAAGCAATGACTTCATTTAGAGATAACAGACATCAGTACTCTTTAAATAGTAAGGATAAAGTGCACAGAATAGCTGTTATCAGGATGCCTGGTATAACCCACAAAAGAATTAAAAGTCACCCAAGCTTGTCCAAGAAGGATTTCAGGCTCTGGTTTTAAGGACAGAAAGTGGAAGAGATTTCTCTGTTGTATTACTCCTCTTTATGAAGAATTACTCATTGTCTTTTCCCACTTACTGTAAGGGATGATTTTCTGCTTTGGCCATCTTCAGAGTCTTTAAGAAACTTTACATAAAATGCCAATGCAAGATTGCTATCCCTCAAATAATCCTCTAGAAATGGCATTACTGAACACTGAAACAGAAACAGAAATCCCCATTTGATCTTCTTACCGCTACACATGGATTTATATCACGGTCCCTCAGCTGTTGTGCATGCCTGGACATTCTAGACAGGCACTCGTACCTTGCCTAGAAACAGAAAAGAAACAGGTTAAGTGTCTACCCTTAATAGTAATAAAACTTTTTTTTTTTTTGTGAAGTACTACTTCAAAAGCACTAGCAGCAGGAAAACTGAGGCAAGCTTAGCCTGTCCCTGAGACAGCCTACTCCCTGATAAATTCCTGCAGAGAATGGAGCTGCTGTGGCAACTCTCACACCAGCCTGTCATATCACTGAGGAAGTGACCATATGTAGGAGAAACAGCTCTAGAGAAGCTGTTCACAGCCAACACACTGCAGACACTTCATTCAATAGCGTGGGGAAGCATCATACGAGAAAACATTTCCAGATTTGTGCTTACTCCTTAACTGGATCACATCTGTATCTTCACTGGCCTTTTGCACAAGCTCTCAACCATCTCCTGTGTTTCTGTATCCAATACTTAAGAGAAAACGAAATTATTTCAATGCAAGGAGGGACCAGACCCACTTACAGTGTGCAACAACTTGAACAGTTTAATAGTTTGACGCTGACTCTGGGAACTGTAAGCTTGAGACACATGTAGTTCAGTGCCAAGAACCCACCTTGATCCCGGGGAATGACATCAAGATGCACAGCATACCATCCTTCCTTTTAAAGCTTCCTATACATTGCCTCTGACACACATATGGCCATGCAGGTAATTGTTCCAAACAAATAGTATATCTAACCAAAAATGATGTTGAGCAGATGACTGAACAAACACAGGCAGCAACAGAGGGCTGAGAGCTCTCTGCAGCAAATTAAAGTACAGCTGATGAAGGAGACTGTGAAAGGACATCCTCGATTGATCTTGTTGGTTTTCCCCAAAACAATGCTGCTAATTATAAACTTGAACCTGTTTCTGTTCACTTTAGACTGGTAACAGTGCATCTGCAGAAAAAAAAAAGCCAGTTTTTCTTGATATCAGCAAAACAATAGCTCCTCAGAGTCTTCTGCAAGTGGGCCTTTTAAAGATCAGCATCAGGAAAACCCTTCCACACTCCTCTGAGATAATCCAGTGTTAAGTTCTGAAGCTAGGCAAATGTGAAGGTTGAGGATGTGAGAGCATTTTTGATTATGCACTTCCAGCTCAAATGGAAGCACAAGAATGTTGGACAACAGCATCATCCCAGACTTAAAGGTCTCTTCTAAACACAATAATTCTGTGATTCCTTTAAGGTGATCAAGTCCAAGTGTTAACCCAGCACTGCCAGGGCAATACTAAACCATTTCCCTCGGCACCACATCTCCACAGCTTTGAAACCCCTCCACAGATGGGGACTCCACCACTGCCCTGGGCAGCCTGGACCTGGTTTTCACAATCTAAACTTCTCCTGGAGCAGTTTGAGGATATTTCCTCTCATACTAGTGCTTGCTACATGGGAGGGCAGATCCCTCCTTGATACAACCCCTTTGCAAGTATGAGGAGAGGAAAAGAAGAAAACGAAAGCAGACTATCATAATGCCTCATCTATACCAGTACCAGAGACACAACGTTTTTAGAGACCTGTGTCTGTGTTCTAAGTGTTTCACTGACATTAGAAGTGCAAGTACCACGTAAGCAGACATGCCTCAGGAGGTCCAGCATTAGACTGACTTCAGCCCTACTCTCTGAACGTGTATACCCGAGTCATATGGGTGCTTCCTCATCAGTGTTCATCATACAAGCCACAATTAACATTTTCAGTTCTATTACACCAGCAGATTCCACAACTGCACCCAATTTAAGGAACGACGCACACAATGCATTGAGTATCTACTGAATGAACAGGCGGTTCAGGTTCTCACAAAGTTCAGAGCAGGCAAATGCTTCAACGTACTTAGCACTACGAAAAAGGTCTGATAGCTCCTGCACGTGTTCCTCTCTCTCTCCGTCTCCGAAGCACTTCAGGATTTGAAACATTATCAGCTGGAAGGGCAGGCGGGTCACACGGAAAGGCTGCTGCGCGGCTCAATGAGCAGTTGGGCAGGAAGCGAGTTCCCCCCGCCCCGCTTCTGCACAGGCAACAGGCTTCCCTTCCTGCTGCCGGCGGATCACAGGTCCGAGTCCAACCACAACCGGGGGCTTGTCTCGTCCGCAGTTCTTAATTGCGCTTTAACACATTAACAGTTGGAAACTGTGCCACAGAGAAGTGCGTTCGCTGCTAGCGCTCGCTAACTCCACGGCTTTTTCAGTTCAAAAACCATCAGGATATTTTTTCTGTAAGTTCCCTCGTATTGAAAGTGTATGTTTACTTTAACTAGATATATTTACAAAATGGCTAATTATACTGCGATACAGACAAGCTTATTAAACCTTCAATCCTGAAGTGAAGGCCGCATAGAACCCCTGAGATTTTTTTTTTAATCGCTATTTCAGCGGCACAAGCCAAAGAAGGCAGCCGGCGGGTCCGGACGCTCAGGCACCACTGAGCCACTGCGTCTGGTTCGGCCTCTAGAAGACGGCTGGTAGGACAAGTCAGGTGCGGAGCAGGGGCCGGACAGGCCACCACCGCCACCGGGCCGGTCAGCGCTGGGGAGCCGCCAGCGCCCACCACCCCACTGCCGGCGGGGAGAAGGCAGAGGAGCCCCACGACCCTTCTCCCTCCCTGCATCCGCCGCCGGGCCCTCTCCCCGCCTCATGCCCTTTAACGGCCGTTGCCCCAACGACCGCCGGTGCCCAACGGCCGCCGCGCGCGCGCTGCCTTCCCTCAGCACCACCTGCCGCCGGAGCGCGGAGATCGGGACCCGCCGCCGCCGAGTCCCCCGCGCCCGTCTCCCAGGCGAGACAGGAGGGCTCCCCGCAACCCGCAGGCGGCGAAGGGCGAGAGTCCTCCCTCCCCCAGAGAGGAAAGGGAAGCGGCACTCGATGGCAGGCACGGTAGGGCGGGCGAACAGCGCGGGTCGCCGGCGGCACTCACCTCCGTCGCCGACCGTGTCCGCGGGATCCCAGGGCGGGAGGGGGCAGCCCGTCTCCAATTCGAAAGACGTCAGCGGCTCGGGCAGCCCGCTTAAGTACGGGCGCAGCCTACCCCGCTCCCGGCCTCGCGGCTCCCCCCCGGCCCAGAGCCGCCACCGCCCACGCCCCGGCGGCGCTGAGTGGCAAGGCCGGGCCGCCAATAGCGACGGCGGCGGGTCCGCCCCGGCCTTGAGCGGCGCCTCCTTCCACCAACGGGGCGGGCGGCGCGGGCCGCAGGCGCCGGCGGCGGGGCGCGGCCGCGGCCCTGACTGACTGGGGGAGGCGTCCAACCCGCGGTGCGTGTGGGCGGCGGGCGGTGTGGGCGCGGCGTGTGCGGCAGGCTGGGCTGCACCGCAGCGCATACACTACAATGGCTGCTGGAAAGACGGGAAAGCAAACAATTTCCAGGCCCGCCGCGTCCAGCCCGAAATATGGGGAAAAAATTACAGAAAAATCGGAGAACACTGTAAAGGGTGGAAACGGGGCGCAGAGGGGATGCTGAGGCTCCCGCGGTGAGTCTGCTGCGGGTTTGGGGGGCAGGCGCCGGGGTTTAGCAGGGAAATATCAGGGTTATTTAAATTATGAAGGAGGAGGAGGAGAAGGAGGGGGGAGAGGAGAGAGGAGCAGCGAGCAGTGAGGAAAAGTTTGTGTTAACCATCCCTCCTTTCCATCCCTCTCCCCCCATCTCCCGTAGCCCCCCCCGCCCCGCGCCGGTCCCCCCCGGGGAGGGGGGGGGGGGGGGAGCAGCGGAGACGAGGCGAGCGGTGCCCCCCTTCCCCTCCCTCGGAGGGAGAAAGATGATTTTCAGAAAAACCTCTCTCAGGAGTTTCCTCCACTCCTCCCCTCCCTCCCCGCGGCGCTCTGTTGGTTCGCGAAGCGAGCGGGCGAGGCAGCGGTCTGCCCGGGGGACGGCAGGAGGGCGCGGGGTGCCCGCCGCCGACCCCCGCAGCGGGCCGGGGCCGGGGCCGGGGCCGCGGCGGCGCGGGGCAGAGGCAGGAGCAGGAGCTGCGCGGCCGCCCCCTCCCCTCCTCGCCTCTCCGGAGCCTGTGCTGTGAATGCAGTGACAGCGGCGAGAGCGGCGAGAGGGAGCGGAAGACATTAGAGACCGCGGTGCCGAAAAATGAGGGAAAAAATTAATATAAATTCGCCCCCCGCCTCAAACCGGCCGAATTTCGCACAGAAATTTCCCCCGTGGACCCGGCTACCCGTGGGGTGTTCCTCGGACCTGTCGGACGCGTCTTTGGGGGGATCCGGAGTGACTTTGGGGCACTCGACCCCCCTTTCCCGTCGTTTTTTGGACAAAAGTTTTTTTTTTTCGTAATAAAGAAACGAATTTGCCTGCTCTCCCCCTCCGAGTGGCCCAGAAGCTTTTCCCTTCCCCATCGGTGTGTGTTTAGAGAAAAGTGTGAACCCAAGTAAGTGCTGAGTCGTGTTGCATTGGGGAGGGGGGTTTGCTAACTGAAAGCAGGAGAGATCCGGAGAGAGAGAGAGAGAGAGAGAGCAGGGACAGCTTGTTGTCAGTATCATAAACAACCAAAATGGAGGGAGAACTGAGGCATATAACAAAATAAAAATCAGAAAAAAATGCCAAAAAATACCTAAAAATCGGGGCTGCTCCCCCTTTTCTTCCTCAAGGTAACAGAATAAAACCCGTGTCTTCCCGAGACCGTTTTAAGGTTTCAGGGAGCAAGGAGTTAATATTTATTATTTTTTTTTTGTTGATGAATTCTTTAGAAAGGCAAAAGCCTCTTATAACTCGCCACCGACAATGAGAAAACGTGAAAATCCCTTTCAGGAGAGAGAGGTAGGGGGAGATGATAGTGCAGAAAGTGCATAACTTGAGGGTAATGTGGAGTGATCCTAGATAAGATAAATGCTGTATGTGCTGCTTTATAACTTCCTTTTAAAATGCTTTTTTGAATGTTTAGGGGGGTTTGGGGTGTTGGGGGTTCTTTTTTTTTCTTTTGTCCTTTTCTTTCTTTTTTTTTTTTTTCTTTTTCTTTTTTTTTCTCTCTTTTTTTTTTTTTTTTTTTTTTTTCGGACCGGAATGTAATGCCTTTGTAGTGTCACTTTCCTGATCTAATTAGGATGTGTGAGGCAAAGAGTAAACCTTTCCGGTTTATAAAGTGCGTTTTCGTTGCCTTTGAATTTCAAGTTTTCTTGGTGGCTCCCTCCTCTCTTTAAACTGGATTCTTCAGGGTGGTGTGGAGTTGAGGTAATGCTCCATAGGGAAAGCAGAGAGGGCTCCTGGGCAGGGCACCTCTTCTGCGGGTGGTTGCTGATTTCCCTGGCACGTTCGGTTCACCTGCTTGTCTCCTACAAAGAATGTGGTCTGCAGCCTCCCCGTTTTATTTATATAAAATAATGATGCCTCCTCTCACCTCACATTGAAGTTAATGCGAAAGTGCTGCTGATGTTGGTTCCACGTGGGATCAGCGACCTAGCAGGGCATTTTAAAGAGACAGCTTCTCTTTTCCTAAGGTTATCATCACCTCTGCAGCACCTCTGCCTCTAGCAGAGGGATGGTTCGTTGTTGGTTTTTTTAATTGAAAGGTATCAAATCGGCCCTGGGTTGATATATTAAGGCAGGATAACAGGGGAAAACGTGCAGATTCGTTTGGATCAAAGCAATTCTTTTGTGTGGAGCAGGTCTTCAAGGGAGTTTTCTTAGTGTGTTCATTACAATGCTGTGTTTTGGAGAGCGTTTTTTTGGAATGGGTGTTGCAGAAATGCAGTAGTCCCAGGTTGTTTAACATTAAAACCTAGTGCTGTTCTGCTAGCTCTGAATTCCCTGGGAGGAGACCTGTGTGCATAGGGCGATTTCACAGACATTTTGTAAAAGTTGTGAAGTGTGTTATTTTTACTTTGAATAAATTCAGTTTTGTTGGGGACACCTGAATTGATTGGAAAGTCTTATGGAACTTGTTCTGTACTTAAATCTTCTGAACAGTCCCCAAAGGTTTTGAAAATAGTGAAAATAACTGTAGGTTTTAATTGGCCAGAGTAGGGGCTTTTTACAAGTACACCTTAGCTGTGTAATTATAACATCACTTGGAAGAATCGCCTCTGGCTTTGTTTGAAAAAAGAAAAATCATCCCAACTGCGGTCTAGTTTCATGGGTATGTGTGCATGTGTGTGTGCATGCGTGCTTTTAGCATGGGTTCTGGCTGATACAGTTTTTTTGCTTAATTTTTAACTTGTAAATGTTTAACTGTAATGATGTGAAATGCTCTGCTTCTCCCTGTTCCCTCCAATGGATTGTAATTTTCAGGGAAATATCCTATTAAAAAAAATAGCATCGCTTCTTAACATGGCAATTTGATACCTTTATGAGGAGTTATGATGTTGCCTTTACACGTGCCTTGTTTTTATGGTCTTTGTATTTAGTTCTAGATTAAAAATTGAATACAGGTATGTGGTTCTGGAGAGGGAAGATGGAGTTCTGAACTTGTAGGGAGGCTATTTCAGCAAATGTTTCCTTTGAACTTGTGGAAGTCGAGTATCAGTTGTGCTAGCCCTCTGTGTGGAATAGCATGTGTTCGCAAGTGATCCGTACCTTTTCTGCAGTGTGTCCAAAGAAGCTGTTGTACACTAGTTGTTGACTAGGATAGTCTTGTGGTTAGAGATTTTGGAAGAAATCTCAAAAGTTTTCCAGTGACTCACAGTTGTGAAAATTAAATCGTATTAACTACTCTTAGGCTAGAAATAAAAACTCATTAAGGAAGAAAGATTAACCAGTTTGCATAAAGGAGTTAAATGGAGCATTTTTCCAAAACTATCTTTCATGGTTTAGAGATCTCTTTTATAGTTAGCAAGATTTCATACTTGAAAGTTCCTTTCCAAGTGTTTCTTACGCTGGTCTCTTCTTTTTACTGAGTGAAGTAACATTATCCTGAAATGCATAGAAATCTGATAAATTAGTAACAGTACACCATGTGTTGGTGTTTTTAAGGTACCAGGGTAGATAGATAGTAGTAGATGTGTAGAACAAGTGTTAATAAACTAGTTAGTGGTGCTAGGAACAACATTTAAGAACTTTTCAAATACTGTGTCTGTGACCATCCATATAAACTGTTCAATGTGTTACTACACTTTTATCTAATGAAGAGCTTCTAAATCATTATTATTGTAATGCTGAAAATAAGTACAGATGCTGGTAGTAACAATGTGAAAGAAACACACCTTGTGGAGTATCTGTAAGTGTTACAAAGTAAATTCAGTGTATCCAACCATAGTACAGAAGTCAGGATGTGGGGTGGATGAAGAGGAAAGGGTGTTCTCACAGAAATTGATGCTCTTCTAAACTGGGTTTAATTTTAAGCTATTATCCAGATGGTGATAATAATAGCAGAAGATAAATGTTTAGGATTGTTTTTTGCAGAAGTGCTTGCTCTCTTTTTGTAGAAAACTGAATTCTTCTTACAGGGATGATGTGGTGGTTAATAAAAATAGAATTAACTTTCAAAGCCTCTTTACTTCTAAGAGTTAAGATAATCTTCTCTATTATATGTAGCTCTGATTCTACACATGATTCAGTATGATTTTTTTCAAGATTTTCTAAAATTAAAACACCTGAGGAAACAAATACTATGGGCTGTTGGTGGTAAAGTTACCCTATTTTTTGTAGGTAAACTTGGAAGCTGTAAATGCATTAAAGTTCTTCTTACTTATCAATCCTATTCAATAATATTTAAATGTTAATAACTACAGTATCCTACAACAGTACAGCAAATAGAGGAATCTAAATCGACACGCACTCAACTTTTCTTGAATGCTTAGTTCAAGTGTATCTCTGGGTGTGTACTTTTCATTTAGTAACTATCCTGAAAAATGAGTTTCCCAATGTAGAACCTTGAGATTTAAATTAAGAAACTTTTTTAAAGTTTATGTAATTCCAAAAGGCACTGCATACAAAGTGCAGCCACTTCTGATGGTCATCCAGCTCTGCAACTAGTCAGTCAAAATGGTGCCCTTAAGTCTCCTTCTTTCAGGGTAGTGCATGTGTTTTAAAATTAATGGGTTAAAGAGGGCACTGCTCATGTTCTAAATAAACCACTGTTTGTAACTGTTCAAGGTGATTTTGTTGAAAGAGATGTTTTACTTCAGGGTTGAAAACATAAGTTTTTAAAATTTCGTATCTATAACTTCTTATACCTTTAAAACCAATTTTTGTCAGCAAATACCTTCTGGGAGGGTTCTTAAACAAGTTTCTCTGTTTACTAAGGGGGAGATATTCTGAAAAATGTGAACTATGTTAGAGCAATTAGACCATTCTGAAATCAGTGTAGAGCTAAGAGGAGCTAGAAACCACCACCACCAAAGTGATAGAGCACTTGCTTTCAAGGAGATATTCTCCAAATATCTGCTGCTAGTGAGGATTTCACTTGTGTTGCTTTTGAAAGAAATGTGCAGCATCAATCCACTGAGCTGTTAAGCATCTTTAACCAATTACCAAATGTTTAGGTAGCCTTAAAAAACAATTTTAAAATAATTGAAATATTAGAACAAGGTAACATTTTTTTATTGATCAAATGTAAAATGTTTAAATTTCTGAAGTGCAGATGATTTTTTTTTTTGCCTTTATCTGACCATTTTGGTAACAGAGAGTTGTGTAGTTTTCCTGTTAATCAAAAAATCACATCTAGAATTTAATGAAATTTATATTGATTTTTTAAAATTGTGTGAACCTGTAACTTGAATATGAAACATTAAATAACTCTCAATATAATCACTTAGCTGCCTATATTTTCTTTTTATTTTTTCAAGGAATATAGTGATCCTTTAGCTAAAATTGAATAGATTGCATTTATTAATGCATTTTAAATGAACAGTTGTCCACCCAGCATCAAATGCAAAAAATTCTAATTGTACACAGGTTATGAAAACCTAATACTGAACAGAAGTGGTGACCAGTACTGCAAGTTCAGTTTTACTTGTATTTAAATTGGCTTGTCAAAGTATTTTTGTCTACTCCAGCATCAGTGTTTACCTGTTATTGTCTCTTCTTAGAAGGATGAATTATCAGAAGTGAATAGAATTAGAGGAGAGTTTAAAGTTTTGACAAGATATAGCACGCTTTAAAAAATAGTTACCTGATAACAGTTATAAAGGATGGGGCCTTCTCTTAGGATATATTAAAATTGTTAATATTTAAATGGACCCTCTATGTCTTATAAGCAGTTACTGTAGGAACATGGCATTAAAATTAACCACGGTACATAGCAGGGTTTTCAGATGACCGCATAAGTACATACTTGACAGTGAAAAGTGGGAAAGTTTATGTAGTTATTCTCATGTTGAAGAAATAAATCAGTTTCTATTATAGCCTTCTTTGTAATAACTTCTGTTCCTTTCTTAATTTACTGTCTGTACAGAGTGTAGAGATACCTCATCAAATACATTAAAATACATGTCCAGAGTGTCAGCTACTTACATGTATCCAATCCTGACAGTTTTGACAGACTTATAAGGGGGCACAGAGAGTAGAATGTGGCCCAATATGCAAAATTTTTATTTCTTTTTCTTCTTCAAAGGAAAAGAAAAAGGGGAAGAAAAAAAAAAAAAAAAGGCACCCAGGGCTGAACCAAAAAAACCAAAAGTGAGATTAGATAAAACAAATGAATGCAGACAAGTGTGGCTTGTAATATACAGAACAGTAACTCAGAGCTGCAAAGTAAAATAGCTCAAATCAGCTTTGAGAAGTCAAGTGAGAATCAGGAAAGTAAAACCTAGAATTGCCATCAAGTGCAATTAAGAAATAAGTATGTAAAGGACCTTGGAAAAATGCAAAAAGTGTCCGTTACAGTAAACTGAGTTGCTATAATCTTCTTTTGCACTTAATGTGCTAAATTCCTCTCCCAAAGGAGAATATCCCTAGAAATCAGATTAGAAAGTGTTTAAAGGGAATTATTAGTTGAAGTTGTTTTTTTTTACTAAAGTTAGGATAACTAATAATAATCTCTTCCATATTACCATAAATAATACTTATTTTGATATCATTTAACTGTGTAGTTTAAACACAGACTTACTTATGTATTGTACAGGTAATTTCTGTGGTGTGCTGGTAGCCTGACACTGTGTGTCACTAACTTTCACCCTATAAGCTTTTTTTTTTTTTTCCTATGGTTGTGGGTCACATTACACTTTGGACACTGCCAAATCTGAAGTATTTCTCAGGAAATAAGATGTAGATGGTTGATTTTGTCTTACACACATTTACTGTAAATTGCCAAGTAATCAAAAAGCAATGAGAGTGTCCCAAAACTTCTCTTCCCTCTTCATTTATTTGGTATGTATTTGTATACTACAGGGTATCCGATTTACTAGTGCATGAGTTTTCTCAAAAGCCCTGCAAATCATCTGATTCTGAATTAATGAGATCTCATTACATTAAGTGTTTGAACAGCAGAAAGACCCTGTGTATGCAAATCAGACTTTACTGTCCCAAGCACTTGTTGCTTTCAGTAAAACTGTTTATTGTGCAGTATAAGTATTTATCATGAATGTTCCACTTACGTAATACAGATACACATTTTAAGGAACCATCTGACTGGGGAGAAAATCATGTCTTTTGATTCAGTTCTGATATAGGAATTTTTATGTTTATTTTTTGAAAAACACCTTTTTGAAGAAAAAGGCAGAAAGAGAGATTCTGGCAGCTTACTATAAAATTTCAATCAAGCCTGTATAGTTAGTAATAAAACATTTACAAGTTTGTAAATGTTACGTTTCTTCAAACTCTTACTGTCACGCGTGGAATTTTCATTTATACTAATTGTGCATTTACTACATGCAAGGCTTAATAATACTACATTTATCTCATTGTAGTAGAGATAAATATGTAAAATATATTATATATATTTACATATATAAATATGCAAAAGTATAAATTGCCTACAGCTCTTCTTAGGTTTTCCTAAGATGATACACTACAAAAGCATCAATTTATGCTGTTAGCTTCATGTTAGCAGTCACTGGTGCTCTTCCCCTCACAAGTTCTTGGAGAAGAGTATTAAACTGAAATAAAACAAATGTAAAGTCCTCTCAGGGTTTTGTCATGCGTTTCAAAGCTAAACACAGACATTGTTCAAGCTTATTTTGTTCACGAGAAGTTGTTATGGTCAATACACACGTCATTTGTTTCATGTAGGACACTAGGAAATGGTGAACCACATAGCTTAGAGAAGATCTTAGACATAGCTGATTACAGTTAATTTGAATCTGTAGATTTATTTTTTTTTCCCCTCTGTGACTTGACAGTTTTCTTTTATTCTTTTGAATAGTGAGATTGTGTTTAGATTTAACCACTTCTAATTATACCCCAGAACAAACATATAGCTTATGGCTATATTTTAATCAGTTTCAGAAAAAGTAATAAAAATATTATTGCATCTGTCAAAGGATGGTGTTGCTACATGCTATTTTAAATGGTGTTTAAGTACAGTTATAAGCATACCAGTACCATGAAATCAGCTCTATTCCTAAACAACAAAGTTACATTATTTGTTACTTAAAGTTAACTGAGAATCATAATATGTTAATTATCCTAATCATTCAGGCTGTTTTTAATACGTGTTGAAATTGCTTTAAAAAGTATATATGAAATATTTATATCAAACTCGTTTAATTTCTCATTACTTGTAAAATGTAACACTTTCCCAGCTATAATTGTAAAGGTTTTTTGTCTTAGCTGCACGAATGTATCTTTTCTTCTAGATACACTCTTTTCTGAACCCAGCAGTTCTTTCACTTATTTAAACCTCATTTCTCAAAAGTATTTTTTGTCCTGTTCATTGTTGATATTGATCATTTTTGTACTACAGAAGTTGTGCTGAGGAGTCCTGTGGAATTAACTTGTGCTGATGATGCTACAAATATAACAAATTGGTGTAGAGTAACATAGGAAAGTTACTCATAATGGTATTTGGATGATGGGAATAGTCCCAAACCGGGTGAATGTTAACCAAGGCTATGAGGAAAAGATTTCAGATTTTGCAGCCTTGCAGCATTAATCAATTATGTGGTATCACTATTTCTCATAAGAAATACTCAAGCACACTCCAAGCATCAACTGCTGTAGAAGGCAAACAGAAATGTAGATTGCACTTTCAGAAATGATAAACTGTGAAAGAAGTTTCTTGGGGAAAAAAAACCCTGGGTTTAGGGGTCTCCCCTGTAGTATAATACTATTTTACCTTTGAAAACTTGACCACTTCTGAATATTTGAGAACAAGTAAGTTAAGTCCATCTTAAATAATGTTTTGCTTTCCAGCACAATTTTTATCTATGCATCATGTAAAACTAACTTCTTACTCTTCATTATACTTAAATATTTGTACAGAAAAGAAAGTGCATTTAAGCAGTTTAACTGCATTGATTACTGGCTTATTTGATTGGAATAGAAAGGTGCTTTAGTTTGGGGAGCTTGAATATGTATTAGTATTTTCTATTTTTCTGTAGTTTGCCTAATGAAAATACTGAACATAAAAGAAGACTGGCTTTTTCTTCAAGCCCTGAATGAAAAGGGAGGTGTGGCCAGGAAGAGGCTCTCATGACTTAAATCACTCCTCTCAGTCTCTCAAAATATTTAAATCCTATTAATTTGGGATTTCTGTTGCACAGCAATGTTGCAACCTCAAAACTGATAATATATTCAGTCATCTTAGAGATGAACTCCACAACTCTTCATTAGGCAGATTGCATTCCCAAAAGATTTTATCTGAATAAGTACTTGAGTATTGTGCTATTTATTCCAGTTTTCATCAGGAATCAAGCCATAGAAAGTCTCTCAACTCTGAGCAAACCCTCAAAGACTTTATGGATGCCCTAAACCTCCCCTATTCCTGTCATAGTTTTAGTTGTTAAACTGTGGTTAAAGGTCAAATAATCCTTTCTGCTAAGCATGCAACCTTTATCATAAAGGAGGTAGTTTGCTATTTGATGGTAGCTTTTGCAGAAAGGTTTTATGTAGGTAGCTTAACAAAAAGTTTAAAGGCAGGCAGAAATTTGCTGTCAGGTGGCAAGTTGCTCTGTAACTGTGATGTGAAGTAGTACTTAAATCACATTTGTTTCATTGAGATAGTAAGACTCATAGTTTGAAGAGGACAGAGCTTAACTGATTTGTTAATTCTTCCTTCGTTGCCACCACTTTTGCTGCCAACAGTGCTCTGAAGATTATCCATCCATATATATATATATGTATATATGTATGTATCTCCAAATGTTTTGTATTTTAGGCCTTTGTAGGAAGGTTAAAAGTTCTAATGGATGGAGATCATAATGTATTTGTATCCCTCTTATGAATAAACTGTTACTTAGCAACTTTGTAACATCAGGATGGGATTTGGGGGTCCGTCTGAGAGAGTACGTAGTCAGAAACGGAGGTACTGCCCTCCTGTGCATAACAGAGCTTAGGCCTGAAGACCAAGTATGCTATCTTGCTTTGGTTATTCTGAGACTGGTTATGTGGGGATAGGAGTTTATTATTTCCCCTCTCCCCCCCTACACTTGTTGCATTCATCAGTTGTTTAGGAAGGCTGTTTCTTCACAGTTTTTGAGTACATTGCAGTGGCTGGCAAAGTTATTAAATGACCTGAACTACAGAATCTGTAGGTGAAAGATGGAGACTTTTTTTTTCCTGTCAGATCTTGACCAGATTATTTGACAGTTTTCCTGGCCTCTTCAACAGTGCTCTGCTATAAATCAAAACAAATTAAATTGAACAAACAGTCAATAAAAATTAATGTCCCAGGTTCCTCTGGCAAAGCTTATTAAAATCTAGTTCAATGCTGAGAATTCTTTTCACTGAGTCCTTCAAGATACTCATCCTCTATTTCATGGTTAACAAATATAATAATTTTCATCTATCAAACTCTAGGTAGGTCATTAGTAAAGGTACAGTGCTAACTGTATAGTCTGCAATGCCAGCATTTTAAGCCTGTCTTAGGAGGGACCTGTGTTAAAGTTGAAATGCTTCTCGGGGAGTGAGTGGTATTTCCCCATCTGTTATTTTTTTAATTGTAATGCTCATTGGGGATTGTTTCAGGTGGAATTCATGAAACGGGGTGATCTTTCAGGTTGTCAAGATTCAAGCTGTTCAGAAGGTTTTTAATAGGTTAAACCCAGTATTTTTTTTAGTGTCTTTCAGAAACTGGTGGTCATTGAGGGTACATCATGGAACAGTAGAGTCATGTGCTTCTCAGCAGGGGATGCTGCTTAATGATGGAACTTCAGTGTCCTGAGTGTGGAAGGAGCAGACCTGCAGGGAAGGATTGGTCTCTTTCTACAGTGTGAACAGGGAACTGCTTTACTCTGGCTTTTAGAAATTAATTAATTATTTGGAACAAGATCCTTCCTTTACTCACTGACATTTTCATTTTTTTCCTGAGTATCAGAAATTGACACTTAAGAATGATTTTACAAGTCTGTCAACTTGAAAGGGCAATCAAATGTAACCACATAGAAGTTACAGTGTTTGAAAAGGAGAAAAATCACTTTACTAAAGATCTTGCAAAAATATTTAACTGTCTTGAAAGCAAAGAAAAATAACTACTATACTAATCTGATGATACTTTTCAGCCAAGTAAATAATACTTAGATATCGTGGGAGATTCATTTAGAAGTAGCTTGGATCTCAGTAAAGTAATGTGTGTGTTATTAATATATTTATGAAAATAATACATAATGTACATTTAGAAGAGTGTACTTTCCAGTAACAAAGCCATCAGAACTTGATCAAAGAACAAAAAAAAAAAAAAAAAAAAGTTGTGTCCGTGTACATTCATAACTTTCTTTTTGGAGGTGAAAAGGTTAGGTACCTAGATATGCCTTGGTATTCAGAACCCTGACATGATTATTTCTGGGAGCTGTACAAACACAAAGCTCTTCTACTACGTTCAGATAGTGTATGATAAAGTGCTTTCTAAGGTTAGTGACTTTGTTGGTTTTGTGGGTTTGAATTCAGAATTAAAAGTGATACATAGAAAAGAGATATGGTACTGACTTAATAGCACACAGCGTTTTAGTCCGGTGTTGGAAGTGTATATTATAAAACCTCAATATAAATGTTACATGGCTTTGGAGTTGATTTTTTAGGAATGTGGATTGTACCCAGGAAAGCAAGTGTTTTGTTTTGTCAGGATTACCATTTCCCTCTGGTATATTTGACTTTAATTCTATTCTGCTCCATGATTTTTCTCCTGTTACTTGAATGGAGTTGTGCTGATGTTTTTCCTCCAAACAAATACAAATAGCATTGTACTCCCGCTGTGGTTATTATGCATAACACCTCTGACTCAGATCAAAAGTTATGTTTATTGGAAAACAGAATTAGCACTTTATACTTTTAATGTTTTTTTTTAAGACCACTTAAAAATAGCTATGTCAAAAGAGATTATGCTTTTAACATGCTAATCCACTAAACCATCATACATCATTCTGTAGGCAATGTTTTTCTTCCAGGCAGTTACCTGTAGAGACCATCTGAAAGGTGTCAGGTTATCAGAGAAATATACCCATAAACTTGTATTCTTAAGGAGAGAAACTTTAATAGAATTTATAGTATGCACACTATCAAATTGCAGCCTCATTTCCAAGAATTGTTTTATGTCAGCAGTGTTTGGCCTGCAAACAAAAAATGGCATATGCAAAAACCTCTACTCGGAGAGGGGGGACTAATTCCTAATTTTGATATAGAGTAATATGTTGTGATAGCCAAATACCTGAATGGGATGCTGTACTGATTATGGGAAAGATAGAGTAAAAGAGGATGAGAATCCATACCAACTGGAGTGGAGACTTGTGAGATTCACCTGGATTTGGAGTTTTGATTGCTAATCTTGCCCTGTGTTCCTCTGCCACTTTGTTTTCTGAAACTGTGTTCTCCTCATTCAGTTTTGGTAATAGCAGACTGTCACTGTGTCAAGAGCCACACAAAGGTGGGAAACAGCAACACCGACTATGGCAGAAAATTCTGTAAAGTGTAAAAAATATAGTTCTGCCTTATCTTTTGCCTTCATGAATCTTAGAAGAAAGAGCAGTAAAGATGCATGTGTTAGTCTGAAATTTGACTGTAGGTTGTCTGCTATTGAGTACATCAATGACTAGAATTTTTTAGCTATTAGATACCAGTAAAAAGAATCTTCTTGTACTTGGTTGAATTATGATGCAAAGTTTGCTAAAACAGTTTAGAAATAACCATTTTCATGTGTATCTACAAATGCTCATTCAGAATGATACAACATGAGTGAAAACTTTAGTTAGTTGTTACTACTTGATACTCTATCCTGGCTAGTTACCGAGCTCTATTTAATGTTATCTGACAGATTAGAGTATTTAACTTGAAAATGTGCTGCTGCTCGACTGGTGAGTTGGGACATTGCCTACTGTGATTTCCTACTGGCAAGAAGTCTGTAAAGACCATTTTAAGGCAAGCTTGGCCGTACTTGAAACTAATAGCATTAGGTAAGGTTTGACACGCTGCTTTCTTCTCCAGGCACACCAAACCACCTTTTGCAATTTGGGCCAATATATTTTTGAGCTGGAGAATTGTGTTTCATACAGTGTAAAAGACTCCTCCGTTTTGGTGACATTAGCCCTGTACCTTGAAGTAGGATTCTGTGGGGTTTTTGTCACGCTGGGAATCTATAAACATGTAGAGCATAATACGTTGTGTTGTTGATCACTTCCATATACGACAATCTGCAAAGGACAGTGCCAGTGAGACACAGGGAGAATATGGGAAAGAAGGTAGTATTTTAGATTAAAAGGAAACGTTGTAGGGCCTGCATAGAGGATGTAATGACAGCCCAGAGAAGATTATCCTCACAGGGTTTTGCTGTAAGGCTGCATACTGTCTGTATGTGATAGTACTTCCTACGCAATGCCTCTAGATTATGTTAATAAATGAAGTCTTTTCAACAAGGGGTTTTATGTGTTGCTGAACCAAAGTGCTGCATGGAAGTAACTATGCCAGTCTTTATGTAAATTGTTTTTAAATAGACTGTTGAATAAGGTGGTGTTCCAAACAGTCACAGTTAAAATCCTGATAAGGCAGGAATTGTTGTAAAGTGCTTTGTTCCGAAGCTGTACACTGAACCGTCCTGGCAAACCTCGTTCTTCCAGAGCTGGATTTTCACTGAACAAGTAGATGAAGTTACCTCTATTTGAACTGATTCCTGAAGTTAGCCTAGCTGCAGTGAAAACGATAATGCTGAAAACCGGTACATAAATCGCTTTGTGGAGCTGGGTTGTTAACTGCATTGCTAAAAAATATGTTCTTTGACTCACTTCTAAAAAAAAATAAATACAACACCTAGAGAGTTTTGCCTGTGATTAGGATAGGGTATTACTCAATTTATCTGCGTGGCCAGTGCAGAAACAGAGAATGTCTCTAAATTCAGCAAGTGGTGTGTGTTGCTCTAAAGGCAGCGAGTGACTCATGTGACTGTCTCAGCAGCTGGGCAGCAAGATTAGAGAGCTACTACATACACATTCCCTTACCGAGGGCTCCAAGCTATTGCTAAATGAAGTTGTGTTACTGCCAACAATTGAATAACGGGCATAAGAAAATGTAGTAAATAAGTGTGTCACCAGGTTAGTGCAGCAGTTATTTAAGACAATTGTTGAAGAAAAATAAATCCAGCTTCTCCAAGATTCATATTTCAAAGATTTTTATCCTTTCTTTCCGACTCTTAACTTCACAAGAGATTACATTTTAATTGTCCCTTTCAATTTGCAGATTTGCAAAAGTCATCTTGAAATGGCTGTTTCTGACACTGCAGGAGAAAAAATAAGAGAATGTTAGCGGGTGAAGAATCTTATTCCAAAGAACTCTTTTATTTGTAAAAGTACTAAAAATATGCTCGTATCGTGAAGTATTTTGATTTGAACTGAAATTGGCACAGTGTATGCTTCTTGGTCACTTGCTAATTTGAAGACTTATTCATGATGTTATTCCTCATGTATTTCCTAATTGTAAGAATTTGTGAAGTTTGTTCCAAATTGTCTTTAAGTTTTCCTGGCGTGCCAGTATAGATTAGTGGAATATATATATTATTTTTAATTTAACCCCCCCTTTTTTTTTTTTTTTACATTTCCCTAATCTAATGTTATTTTGTTTTTTTTTTGTTTTTTTTTTAACTCAGATAATTGCTTTTCTTAAGGAAGTTGCTAAACATTTGTGAATGCTTTGCCCTTTATATATATATTTACAGTTACACATTGATATTTTAACTATTATTTATGGATTTAAACTCAAAAGAGTCAGCCTGTCAAACATCTTAGGACTAACCCTCATAATATAAGTCCTTTCACTCTTGAGGACCAGAGGACAAACGGCTTGACTGTTGCAATCAAGTAAATTGATACAGAAATCAAGACGACCTGAATATGAAGTTCCTTGGTGCTATTTTTAGTGTCAACTTTCAGACCATAATTATGTTTTAAAGATGAGAATGTATTTACTGAAGAGGAGCTATTCTATTTAAAAAGCCAAGGCAGGCAGGAGGACAAGCTCATGATAAATTCCTTATAGTAAAAGAGGAGCAGAAGAGTGTGTGTTCCTCGCTGTCATCACTGCATCCCACTGCCCTCAAACAGATTAAACTCTTTGTTTGTTATTCTACTTCAGGTTTTCTGGTTTTCTGCTTTCTCTCTTCCCCGGTCTCATAATGACTTGTTTCCCATCTTCTTGCTCTTTCATGTTTATTCCAAGTTTGTGCCACAACAATGGTTTTCATGCATATCTCAGAAAAAGGGAGGGCATAAAATAACCTTGTCCAGCATTGTCAGTGCATCTGAAAACTACCTTCTTATGGTGGACTGTCATTTTAATACTTCAAAACACCTTGTGGATCTGGCCCTTTAATTTTTGCATGTATTTAGATTTCTTCATAATCAAGTCTCTTTCTATTTAGTATTTTGAAATCTTTGATTTCTAGGAAATGTTGAGTTTGTTTTTTTGTTTTGATTCATCCTCTCCTGAATGTTTTATTGCTTTTTTTTTTTTTTTAATGTACCATTTTTCCTGTACCAGATTGCTTTTTTTGCTCTGCTTTCATCTTTTTTCAGTCACATATTACTCATCAGTTGCAAAAGAAAAATGTTTGTGTTCTTATTTCTGCACCACTTGGTCTGGTGGAGCTCTGTGACATAGGAGCACTAGGAAACAGAGGGATAGTTGTGTGTTGGTAAGTAGTTTAAGTAGTTTACAGATAAAGCACTAGCAGATTGTAGCCAAGGGTATACCTGCAAAATATGTCAATCCTCTGACTACTTGAATGTTCCACTGGATTCTTGTGTGCTGTTCTTAACACGTTCCTTGTGATGAACCATTGGAAATGTCCTTCTGCCAATAGAGATTCAGGTCCTGGATCTTGCTGCCGTGTTGTGTGCCACTGCAGTTTCATGGGCTCAGACTTCTCGTCCCCGGGCAGGGAGGAGCTCTTTCATAGTGCAGGTTGTGTTGAGCTGCTTCCCTTTCTTCTGTTTGTTTAGAGCACCTTTTGCACAGCTGGAAGAATTATACAAAATAAACAGCTGTCCTGAGAGGATATTTGCATGAACTTGGACTTCGGCTTGTTTGTTTGTTCCTTTCAGAATTACACCCAAAATTTCCTAGCCACAACTTTGTACTGATCCACTGAACTGAAGAGGGAAGTATCTTCTCATGGATTCTACGGAGGAAAGCTCTTAAGCTGCCACTAGCCAAAAGGACAATATTTTCTTTAAGAAAATTGATTTCTAAATGGCCAAGGAGAAATAGCCCAGCAAGATCAGTCAAAAATATATTAGTGTGAGATTGCCTCTTGTAAGCAGACATGATTTAAGGAAGGAGTAGGAAGGATTCTTGATACAGCCCTCCTCCTTCTACACTCTCATTCCATTCTTAGGATGGGGAATTATCATGATGCTTGCTTCTTAGGGCTGTTAGAAAATCATGGATATTTTAAAGGAAGTTGAGGTGCTGTTTCTGATGCTATTTCTACCCTTCTGGTGAGAGTTTCGCAGTGTTACTGTGGTGGTGTGTGCCACCTGCTCAATATGCTTTCCTTTGACAGGAAGACCTACAGCTATGAAGCAAAAATGGTTTGGGGGGAGTTGGTAACTCTTTCCTTAAGCAGGCTCAGCCTGTGCTCTCTGACAGCATTGCTTAGGGCTAGAGTTGCAGTCTCGACGCTTTGCTTGCACTGGCAGAGGCCTGGCAAGTTGGCTGGAAGTTGTAAGTTGATCAGAAGTGACTCTTTAGCTCTTCAGTTTCAGATGTGATCTTGGCATTTGGTTCTTTTAAGGAGTGATGAGCTTCCCAGTCACTTCCCAGGGAGAATTTTAGTAGCTGTGTTTGGAGAGTGAGAAATCTTGATTCTGGTGTCCTCTGAGAAAACAAGTCTTCTGGGGCAAGCTGAAAAGTAAAGCATGGGAAGGATCTGAGCCTAGATAACTGAAGCACTCTTCTCCAGTAACTATAGATACTGTGGTCTTTCACAGGAGAGCAGTGGACAGGAAGAATGTTTGTTTCTAAGCACTGATGACCGGGTAAGAATAAATAGAACGAAAGGAGGCTTTTGGAGTTGTGTTGCTTTGTTCGTGTCTTAAAAAAAAAAAAAAAATAGTAGCATCCATTTTTAGGATTCAGTGTACTAGAGGCTGAAAAGGAAAACCCAGCAGGCATCTGTCCTTCCCTGGACAAGCTTACAGTGTTACTTGAAGGAGGAGAACTGAGACGTGGAAAGAAAAGGGGGGAAAAGCAGTTAAAGTACTTGCAGTTGTACAAATGCACCCTGTTTAATTTTGTGTATTAATTTAACAAGTGGCCACTACTGGTTTTAAGTAAAATAGTAAATTCAGCTGTCCCTCATTTATACAAAGCTAAATTATGTCCCTCTCAAGCCATGGCCATGGGCACTCCTGCGCTCTCCTGCTTTTTCAGGCCCTGGATCACTGAAGACAAATACCAGTAGGATGCTAGTTCTCAGAGCTGTATGTATCCCGCAGATGGGAGTTCACGAGCCAGTTTGCTGGCTGGAAACTTATCCATGGATCTTGACAATGGAACATATTTATACAGAGTTCTGGTATGCTCTCTAGGATGTTTGATGTCTTGCCTCAGGCTCTGGATACTTTGAGAAACCCTGCCCTACAGCCACAATCCATACCCTTGGGAAGTACCTACTTGATCCTCCGTAGGTTCGTGATGGAGAGATGCTACTTGCCCAGCCTGCATCACAAGACTTGTAGTGTAAGGACCTTGATGCCAAAGCAGGAGAGCCTGCAAACTCACGCGATAAAATGCAGAGTGAGGATAAAGTAAACAGCTCTTTGGGGTTTTCTGAGGGTGGTTTTGTTGTTTTGGTTTGGGTTTTTTTTATTAACAATCAAGATTCTGTGGCATTTTTTGTGGAGAACCTGTTTTGAGATTACTAGGCTGAGTTTTTTCAAAACCATTGTCTTCCTAATCTGCTCAGAATGCAGCTTTCACTGGCTTCCACTGCAGCTGCAGGCACTAAGTATTTCTGCAAATCACTCCTTGTAGACCCATGCCAAGGACCTGGAAAATTAATGACCTCTTCTGTAGTGTTCAATTTAAATGACACTGAGATCTCTAGTGGAATCTGAGTCCTCTAGGACAGCATTCAGTTATCTGGCTCAAAAGGTTGGTTTCTGAATAACTAAAGGGCTTGTGGAATAAGTCATCGAGAAATTGGCCAAATTTGGGTAGAGTTCACAGCAATAACAGCTCTACCACTGTCCCTGTCTAATTTCAAGTCTCCACCCCAAAGAACAGGGGTTCAAAACTGAAGGAAAAGGAAAAGTATAAAAAGTCTGCCAGAATCTTTTGACAAAGATGAAAGTTGTTGTTTTTTTTTTTTTTACATTCTTTATGTTTTTGAAATGACTGTACTGTTTTGAATGAATAAAAAGTGAAGAAACAAAACAGTGAAGCAGACACAAACTTGTAAAATTTCAGCCCAAACAATGGCAGTTTGGCAAAGTCCTGAGTTCTCATATAGAGGAGTTTGTCTTACAATGGCAAGTGTTTGGCAGCTCAGTGAATGTGATTTGACTCATTGTGCCAGTAGTAAAATATGCTGGGTTTGAGTTAGCATTTGTACCTACTGACAGCAGTGTTGGTTCTTGTGTAAATTAACAGAGAAATTGCCCTGCTTTCAAATCAAGAGTTGTTAGAGAACTGTTATCATGGGTTTTACCAGCCCTGTCAGGGCCTGAGATGACAAATACTACTTCTAATCAACCTGATAAATGCTGATCGAATTCTGTTTGCTTTTTATTTAGTAAAAATAATTACACTTGTGTGCGTATCAAAGCCTGCTGTTTGTTTCTGGCAGTGGCAAAACCAAAGGTGTGGTGAAAGGCACAGGAGCAGGACAAGCATGTAGGGATGGCTTTTCCAGAGCATTCTCCTGATACTCAACAATTCACTTTTCAAAGGTGTCCTGAGCCAGACATGGTGGGTTTGTATTTACTAACCTTTACCAGACTTCTTCCATAACTTTTCCCTGTGTCCTCTTGAGCCTTTGTAAACTCCTAAATGTCTCGACATCCCACTGCAAAGAGTTCCACAGCAGAAATGTGTGAAGAACAGGTGCTTCCTTCTTGAGCCTGTGTGGCATAAATGGGATGATGGGGGAGCATAATCATTAGCTGAAAGGAAAGAGGAATAGTGGAAGATGGGTTCAGAACAAGCTAAAAGAAAGCAGTTGTCAATAAAGTATGAAATTAAGCGGGCAACTCTTTGCCATGGGATGTTGTGAGTAAGAAAACTTATATGGGCACAAGGGGAGGCTGCCAAATCAGGGGAAAAGGGGACTATCAAATCTGTCTAGCTCAGGAAGTCCCTACATCACAAATGGTGATACCTCCCCCAATTATTACATGCTTTTCTTCCTCGTGATCTGCTGTTGGCTGTTACTGGAGCAAGGGTGGGCATCTGCTCTGACCTGCTAGGACCATTGTCGTGTTCCAAGGGGTATTCAGGGACCCAGAACTGGAACAAATCACCCTGAACAGGAACAAATCGCCCTGGCTGAGCCAAATGCCTGTGTTGTCACAAAACCCATGTCTGTCTCTGTCAACCTATATAGACCCACTTGCAAACTAGTTAGTAGCTTATGCCAGCCCTGTTGATTGTCTCATTGGTGTATTCTTTAATAACTTTTGTCTCTTTTTTTTTTTTCTTTTTTTTGTCAGATATTTTGTCGTGTCATAATAAAATATTTTCTTTTCTGAATGTGTAGTGCCAGATTTATACATGGTGTTCCCAGGAAGATCGTGGTGGTCTGCTATAGTGGCATCTCTATGTCTGGAAATACAGCTGCTTTTTTGAACCATTACAATTTATTTCTTCTGCACCTGCTCTCTTTAGTGACTTTGGTTGCTTATGATATGGTTATACACAAACTTTTTCCTTCTCTGCTACTTCCGACTAATGATTTGTCATTTTTCAGCAGAAACCACTAGGCTCTAAGCGTGTGACTCTGACCGTGGTTGTTACTTTTCGTCTCATTTCTATCGTGACTGTCCTTAAGATTTGTTGCAGTTTTTCTTGTGAGCTGTTTAAGTCTCCACTGTACTTCTGGTACCTTTTAGTTTTCATATTTTTTACGCATTTTGGTCGTGCTTGCCTAAAGGCATTAAAAAAATCTTAAATCAACATGTTGAATCCAAAAAGACTGAAGACCAGTCTTGGCAGAAGTCCATGAATAACATCCGTCCACCTTTCAGAATGAGATCCGTTGTCATCTCCTCTTGATCTGCTGCTTTTCCTGCTATACTGTTCTTGAACTATCCCCCTCCCTTCTCAGCTCAGCAAACTGCTCAGGTGGTAGTGCAGCAGATTTCTTACAGAGTGAGTCTAGGAACTGTTGTGCTCCTTTGTATAAAGACTGTTTTGTCATGTTGAAGGAAAGTTGGATATTTGACATGGTTCAACTTTTAAAAATCGTGTTGCGTTTTATTTGATTTTCTCTTTACCTTCATGTTTTCATTCTTTCTTTGAAAACATTCTTCAAGCAAGAGGCTATGCTATCATCATGAGCTCTGTGTCCGGATAACTTATCTCCACTGTTCCTCAACACTAAAATGAAGCAAAAAGTGTTTATTTGGAATTGATGTTGTTCTGAGACTCCTCCCTCAATCAGCCTTGCTTCCTGTTAAATCAGAAGCTAGTATTTTAATGTGAAAAGCAAGGTTATACAAGTATAGTAGATACTTTTTAAATTCACCTTTCCAAAGACCCTGTGTTGGTTTCTGTGGTTAGTAGAAGACTGTAAATTTCTACCTTATGTTCACTGTAGTGGGAATAGTGAGTTGAAACAGTTGCCCAGTGCTTCCCTCTGTTGAGATTGTAGATGTTTGGCAGATGTAGTTATGACCAAGTTATTCAAGGAAATACTTGCGCTGCCAATAATACGAACATAGTCATTTAGTACCTTTCATCACCCCTGCTAAGGTGAGAGTGTCTCACAGTGCCGTGAGACTTCATTAGGCACTTGTGTTCAGTCTGATCTGCCAGGTTTGTTCCTCTCGCCGCCCTCTTGGATGTTGGGTCTGCAAGATGAAGGTGGTGCCAAATCCCCTTGTTTAGCTGGGTGCTGAAATTTCTGCTGTTCCTCACTCTGGTTAGTGCCAAGAAGCTAGGAAATCTGTGGGTGCTGTTTCAGGGTGATTTGCAGTGTGGGCTAAAGCTTCAGGAATCCCAGCCTGCTCAACCCTATACCTGAGATGGCTCTTCTGTGCCTCCTCTCGTGCTGGCACTAAGCCACTCCAGAGACTCGGCACAGAAGCAGTCAGTATTTTTCTGTAGGGTTAATTTGACTGGTTTAGCTCTCTGTCCTGCTACGCTGCGTGGCCAAACACCAGTGCAAGAGGGAAAGGGATGGAGGAAGACGCACCGTACCTTGAGCTGTTTTGGTGTGGGGGCACGCTCAAAGTAACCAAGCTCTGGACAGACAGCCAGACTGCAGTCCTGTGCTCTCTTAAACGTGACAGCTGGACAGACGTGCCCACCTCCAGTCCCAAGGTGTTAGCCAACGTGCTGTGCCACAGCTGTTACCTCCAGGCTCCAAGCTGCTTGTGGGCCCTTGAGCCTGGCACTGCTTTTGCCACACAGCCCGGTCTGCAGTGAGGAGGTGGCTTGTGTCTGGACACCTTGGGGTGTTGGCTGAGCACAGCTGCCTCTGCCTGTGGCTGACCCAGTAAACAAGGCACTTGCTTAGGTGGAGTTACCTACTTCTGGAGATAACTGCTTTGCTTTTGGGATTGGGTCCAGAGATGAGAGAGTAACTGCTGAAGCTGCTTGCCAAGGCAGCTATCAAATCTGATGAGGGATCAGGCCTTGAGGTTAACTGGCAGCAATTATCTGTACCAGAGCTATTGCTCTGCTGAGTGATTCTTCATTGTTTTGTTTTGTGTTAGTTTTGGTTGGGTTTGTTTGTTGTTGTTTTGTTTGGGGTTTTTTGGGTGCTTTTTGTTGTGGTTTCTTTGTTGGGTTTTTTTTGTTTGTTGTTTTTTTCTTGTTGTTTGGTTTTGGTGGGTTTTTTTGGTTGTGGTTTTTTTTTTGGTTGGTTGTTTTTTTGGTTGTTTTTTTTGGTTTGGTTTGGTTTGGTTTGGGGGGGTGTGTGTGTGTGTTTGTTTGTTTAAAGGTGATGTCTCTTAGAGCTGCTTTTTGTGGCCCTGCAATTCAAGGGAAGTATCCTCCCTTGTCTTTGCAAGTACAGCCCTTTGGGTACAAAGTTATGGTGGCAACAGTGAGACTGGCATACAAATGTCCAACACATCCTCATGTTCCTAGTTGAGATACAGGCTTCTCTGAAAGCACCTCCCTGCTTTGGTAAGGAAACAATTTCAGAAAGGAACATGTTGAAAGCATGGAGCCGTTGTACCTGTTTTGGCAGTGCCTTGTCCATTTTCTCAGCCATTCCTTCAGCATAAACCAAACTCCTCTTTGACCATTTTGTACCCAGCCCTTTAGCAGATGTTTCCCCCAGCACTAGTCATGGTGGCAGCTTGTGCTAACTGGTGAGGCGGGGAGAGGAATGGAAGATTTATCATCACTATGGGTCAGAAGTAAGTGTATTGTGTGTGGTCGATAATATCTAACAAGTGTGATTTAGTAAACTGAGCTTCCAGCTCTCTGCAGGAGAAAGGGATTCATACCTTTCTTTATCTGGCAGATTTTTGTGCTATGATAGGAGACAGAAGAGAAATGTAATTTCTACAGCCAAGTTTTTATGTGTTACTTTCTCACGTGTTCTTAATGATAGAAAGCTTGGGTGGGTGCTGTGCTGTCAGACTGCATTACCCAGCCGTAGCTGGTTAGGAATCCATGCTTCATGGATATCACAGATAGTTCTTTTTCCCTAAAGGCTGCTTGTTTGTGCAGTTACAAACACTGATGGCATGGGCTTGAGACTCCACATCTTCCTTGCTGTCCTTAGGTACCCACATTTGGGTAAGCAGGGCAGTTGCTGTTTGAAATTTGTAGTTTTATCTGTAAGAAGTAATGAAAAAAACCCCAAATCCTGCTAAAACAAGTAGTGTAGACCACACTAGATCTGCTTCAGATAAGTCTGCCCATTATTGTGTGCAATTAGACTAAGTGTTTTAAAGGATTAGTAGATACTATAAGAGATTGGTTAATGGTAGGAAGTAAGGCTGCCAGTGACATTTCTCTTCTAGAATCCAAATGCAAAGATCTCTTATTAAAATATATCCAGTTGTTTATCTTTTCATAACAGATGGTTCACAGGTCATAGCAACAAGTGCGGTATGAAACCCAAATTTATTTATTTGAACCAAATAGTCACCTGTTTTTAAAGAAAAATAGTAATCTTCCCTCATTTTAGAAGGCAGTGTAGTTATTTAAACTACTGCTTTGTGCTGTCAAAATGTGCCCCTGTTTGTTTACATTCACGTGTATTCTAAACTGGTTTGATTTTTGTTTTGTTACTTGTATTTTTAGCTGTAGAAGCCTGTAGAGGCTCGCAAGGATTTCATCGCCTTTCTTTTCTAGCCACTTTTTCCTAAGAAAAGGTGACTGTACCAAGGCCGTGACAATCCTCTCTGTGTTCAGATCTGTTGGGCGGTCAGTGTTGCCTTGCAGTGTGTTAACTCTGCAGCTTTACCTCTGCTTTGCTTCATTTCACTTTTTAGGCTCCCTTTTCTACATGGAATTCTCGGTTTTGGGGGATTATTTTTATTTTTTAAAGATATTTACCACCTGCCAGCTAAAGGGAGGGCAGGGGAAGAGTTTGCTTTCTTAGAATTTATTATGAGAGCCTCGTTGTTGCTAATCCAGCTATAATTTGCCTCTGTTTTCCTTACTCTCCTTTTCCCCCTGCCTCCAAACCTCCTCACCTTCATCCTCATCGCTCCTCCCTCCGCGATCTTTGGGATCGGAAGAAGCCGGGAGGTGTGGTTAGGTGCCAGAAGAGCTTAGTTATTACTTACACAGGGAAACTTCATCCTGTCCAACAAGTATGCTATTCGTAGCCTTGAGGGATATATCTAAAGGGCACAGAGTTTCCACTCAGAATTGAGGTCGATTAGATTATGTATACATATTTGTTGTGAGTTGGCAGGTATCCCAGTGCCCGAGGGCTTAAAACATATACTTTGTTATACTTGATGCAGGCTCAACCGAGTGTTTCAAAAGATGCTCTGGAGAGATGGGAGGCTGCTGTTTGGAGTTCACAAATGTGTTATCCTCTCTAGATCTCATATGACACAGGAATTCTGATTACTGTTCTGTCGAGTCCTGTATTTTGTCATATTAGCTTGATATCAGACGTTTCAAGGGGTGATATTACCGTAAGATACAGAGGAGGAGATTCTTTCTTATTTATCTCTCTACTGGTTTGGATTTTGTCCAGAAAGAAGAGGTTTGGTATTATTTTTTCTGATGCCCTCTTGAAATGGTATTATAATTCTGGATGATCTAGTTAGCTGTGTAATCCTTGTCTGTCTACCTTCTGGCAGTAAATCTCACAGGCTAATACTTTGCTGTTAAAATATTGGTGCTTATTAGTTTAAAATCTGCTATTCTGTGGTTTCATTGAATGTCCCTCACTGTCGTAAGAACAGATTAAACCATCTGAGCAAGTTACTCTACTGCTAGATACTTTAATGGTTTTATCTTGTCATCTTGTTAAAAAAAACCCAAAACCAAACACCTTAAAATGCAGCCCCAAAATTCAGGTGCTGCAGATATGCTGGAGGAAAGCATGAAGTTAAACCAGCTGGTTTTTATGAAATTCTGTTTGGTACGGCACTTTTCCTTATAAGGCCCAATGACCAATTGTTTTGATTATTTAGAAGGAAAAAATTCCATGAGAACTGTTACTGAAAATGACTAACTTGGCATTAGCGATGTGTCGTTCTCTTACAGCATTTGATGCAATACTGAAGTTAATTAAGATAGCTGAAGTATCCAGTTAGCAAGTCAGTGTCTCAGCCATTCATGCGTGATCCATTTATTACATTTCCTTGTAAATTACTAATGATATCTGTAAATAAATACTCCTTCTGGTTGTAGTGGTGTCTTCTTAACATCCATGCCTTTGTAAATAAAGAATAGGCTGTGTATCTAAGTGAAAGCTTCAGCACTTGATTCCCAGTGCGCGGTGACCTATGGGCTTTTGCAGCGAGGAGCTGAAGAGATTCCTCTGGGGAATCCTCTGGTGAAACCTCTGAAGGAGGAGTGTGGTGCTGCCATTGCTAATGGATGGTGGAGGGTCTGTGAGAGCCGAGCGACTGGGGCTGCACGTTAGAAACTGGGAATGGTCGGGTCAGGTTGCAAGAGAAGGACGTGCTTGACAGAGAGACAGCCTGGATTTAGTTGCATGGGTTTGTTTGTTTATTTAAGCAAGGATGGGAGATTGATGAAAATGCACTGGCTGTCAGGCAGTAGGTATTAGCTGCTTTTGCTCTAAATTGCAGAGGGGTACCTGAGAGAGATAGGACCAGGACTTAGCAGCTCTGAAATGCGCGTCCATCTGATGCCTTCTTTTGGCATCTCAGTGGCGTAGAGAAGATGGGCTTGAAAACAGCTACTGCTCTTGCTCAAACCTGTTTGTGTTTTCTACTAGTCTCTTACAGGCAGAGGATGAGGAATAAGGTATTGTGGGAATTATTTTTGCCTTTTGTGTGATATTCTTCCTGTATGCTGGAAAAAAAAAAAAAAACAAACTTGCCCTAACCAACAGAAGCTGCATGCAAAATTTAATGTGTTTTCTTTTTTTTACTTCTATTTTGCTTTTCTAAGTATGGAAACACAGGATTCACTCAAGCAGATAATAGGTAGAATTGTCCTTTTGTGAACCTTAAAATGGAGGTAGTGAGAAAGAATGTCTAGGCTCTTGGATCACTGGAAAATAATTAACAAAACCAATTTATGGTAGCTTGGTCCACAGTAGGCTGTTACCTTGAGCACACTTACAGCATCTTGTGTCCATGCAGAACTTAATTCTCATAGCTGTGTCAACAAGGGACTATTTACTGTAGTAAGCGCAGTAAAAGCTCATTGGGGTGAGTTGGTCTTCACTTTAAGGTTTCTTTGGATTAATTGCTTACAATGTGCTGAAGTTTGTGTTTCTTCCCATCTACACACGCCCTTCTTTACTCCAGGATCACCCTGACTGGAGGTACATGCTCCATACCTGTTGGCAGATAGCCAGAAGTGCTTCTCTTTGTGGTAGGGGGTTATAAGCAAGTTGGTTGCAATGATTGGTTAGTTTTGGAGAGTCTGCCAAGGCTCTGGTGGCCTCCAGTTCAGGTATGTCTGACCCCACTGAGACACAAATCATTACGGGATGGACAGGTACAGATCACTGCCCACCTAAACGGAAGTGAGAGCGCACATCCGGACCTGGCCTTGGGGATGCATCGACACAAAGGACCACAAAGGATGTAGCAGAAGACAAAGAAACACAGCGGAATTCTTGATCAGTGTCCTCATACGTGCTCTGGGCTGCGGTTTTGCGAGTGACATTGCTACCAAATCCAGGAGTGATTTATTCTCCCCCTCCCCTGGATGGTGCACAGTGCCACAGCAGAGGCCCGAGGTGACCGGGTAAAAACCCGGCCAATAAAGGTCAGTAGCCTCACCTATGCCATAGTGTCCATCTGGGCCTGGGCCTGCTGCAAGCACTGTGACTCATCAGACGTGAACAATACCAAAGAAACGGCTACAGGATCCTGCAGAGGCTGGAGGAGGAAACCGATCCAGTAAGTATTGCATGCCCAATTGCACAATAACTTCACAGGAAGGTTTAAAATACTTTTTCTGGAGCAGAGCTGCCTCGCTCAGGTAGCAGCCTTCCCCTTGGCCGTTCTCAAACTTGGATCAAACTCTTGTTTTATTTATTTGCTGTGGGCTCCTCGTCCACACAGATGCACTGTCACCTGCTGGCCACCTGCAAACTTCTGCACTCCAGCTACTGTCTCAACATCCCTTCATTTCTCTTACGCTTTTACCCAGAGTGACAGCCTTTACTGTTGCCATCCTCTACCCCAAACTTTTGCATGTTAAATCTAGCAAATTGCTTTCAGTCTCCACTCCACTACCCCTATCTTGTCCTACTGTACTGAAGGACTTCTCAGAAACTTTAATGTATTGGCTTCCTTGTACCGCTGGTCTTCTCCTTCCCCTTGTTCTCTATGTTCTCTGCCATCTGTGTAAAAAGATCCATCCCATGAGGAGTGGCATCAGGTTATATCTTCACTGCCCAAGTCTTTGCAGCTCTGTCCCCTGGCTATCTTGCCCTATTTGGGATGCCAGATCTCCCCATCACTAGAAGGAGAGAGGCGACCCTGCTCTTGGTGCCGATGTCACCACGGAGCACGCTGCCCACTCCCTTGCCTGCCTTGGGGAGCCCTGGGGCTGTGGGGAAGGCACAAAGCAGCCTGGCCCAGATAGACACAGCAAGGAGCACATCCATCCCAGCTGAGCTGAGGGCTGCAGCACGGCTCCCCTCCACGTTCCCCAGAGCTCAGCTCCTCATGTGCCTGCAAGGGGAGAGTCTGAAGGCTGGAGGGAACCGTGATTTCAGGGCGATGCACGGACGTACAGGACGGATGGTGTTACGTGGGACTCTGTTTCCTTCTGCTGCTGCCTGCACCCCAGCCCACGAGATGTGTCCTTCAGTTTAACAAGTGTTAGTTTGCCTTCCTTCCAGTCAGTGTCACCTGTCACATCTGTGCTGCTGACTCAGAGCTTTGTAGTTTCTCCAGTACCTGACTCCACAGATACAGGATCTCTTGATAACACTTTTTGATGCCTTTATCTTTTTCATATATATATATATTTAATTATTTTTTAAAAACTCTTACTCCCCTCCCTGAAATCGCATCCTCTTATCAGTCCCACTTTAAAGCTTTAACGGTACATTTCTTCGCTATGCCAAGTCCCAAACATGAGTTGCGTTTTCCTGCCTTCTTTCTCAGCTGATTTGGTCTCTCAGTTCCTCCTCACTAATCGCAGCCTTCCCCAGCTTTGGTTATGCTGCCCCCCTGCTCCAGACCTTAGTCATGCTCAGAGTGTTTATAAATCTTAATGCAGTCTCAAATATAAAGTTGTGCTGTCACAGACTTTCATTAGCATGCTCAATCTTTGCTCAGGGTGAAGTACACAAGGAATTTTCAACGGCATTCCTGTTCTAGAACTTTTATTTAGTAGAGTGAGCTTCTGCCTATCAAAAACTGCTACAGAATTTTCTTAACTTTGCAGTGTATTTTACAGTAATGTGTAGGAGCTGTGAAAAGAGTGTGTGGGTAGGAGGTTTGACTCAAATATTGCAGGTGAAGGAGGTGTTGGTGTGTTTTCCTTTTTTTTCTTCTTTTTTTTTTTTTTTCCTTCTTTTTTTTTTTCTTTTAGGAAATGCTTCTCCAGCACTCCTGGATGGAGCTTGTTGATAGGTAACCTTGCAGCTTGTTATCTCAGTTTGTCTGTTGTCTCTCTAAATGAGGCCCTTATGTCTCCCAGGAATTTGCTAGGGAGTAATATCCTGCAGCATAAGGACAGCAAGTTGCACATGTGTGCAGTTACAAATGTAATGCCTACTGGTTTGGGGTTTGGTTTTTTTTTTCCTTTAAAAAAAACACAACAACCAAAAGCAGAACCCTTTATACTCGAATGCCTATCCAACAGTGTCTGACCATTTCAAGTTTTGAAACAATAGCAACCAACTTACCCCATTACGTATGTCCCAGAAAAACCTACAACAGCATATGTAGTATGTGGAAGTAATTTGGAAGGCATCTCACAGTTTTGAAGGGAACACGGTGAAATTAAAAGTTGGGGGAAAGGAATTTGAATGTGGTTGTAAGGGAAGAAACTAGTTAGTGGTATTAAAATAGTGTTTGTAATGAGGGGGGTAACAAGTAACTCTTTTTTTTTTTTTTTTCTTTTTTTTTTTCCCCCCCTGATTTCTCTTAGCATATAAAAAAGCTGCAGCCCATATGAAGAAGGGAAATATTAGCTAAAAGATAGCCATCAGATTTCAGAAGATAAACAAAAGGTGGATCTGAACCTTGAGATTGTCAGCTCAGCTCAGCAGGAGGTTGCAAAGGCAGAGTGGTGAAAGGAGGGTTTCCTGGAGAACTCCCAGAAGATTGAAATGGATTGTGCTATTCTGCAAGGGGATGAGAACCAGGCGATACAGTATGTGCTAAACATAAACAGTTGTAACAAAACACTGGTCAAGCACTTTACCTCCAACACTCTGCAAAACATGGAAGATGTTCCATAGTGAGACCACTATGTCAGTTGAGCTAATTAGAAGTGTTTCCTGGCAGTGTTCAGGATCTTATGTACATCATCTAGAGGAGCATTCCCTGCATGACCTACTCTGTTTTTAAGGTCATTATTTTTTCACTGAAAAAGCACCATCAGCTAAATCAGTAAATAAATCATTTTTTCTAAATGTCTGCCTGAAAAATTAATTGAACACATGACTATTGTAAAACTGATCTCTTCAAAACTTTTTTAAAATAAAATTAAACTAAAACATACCTTTTTGATTGCAATTTTTTTGCTAGCCTACAGCTACCTTCCCACAGCATGAAAGGAGCTCAAGCGTCTTGCTGGGAGAGCACTTTAGATGAATACATTCTCTGGGACTCTCAAGCATCTCCATGTTTCCATCTGCCCTCCAGGATTTTTTCCCATAATATGCATGAAACATTGATGCATACCATACAGTTGTAAGACTATTTTTATTCTATCTTTGTTGTCACCATCTTCCTTCCACCTTCTGGAAGCCTGCCCCACTGGCAGTCTGCAGCTGTTTAAGGCAAAGGCTTGCATGTGTTTTTCTCCCATCTTGTAATGTAGGCTTGGAAATCAGGGAAGCAGAGTCTACTAAGTCAATTTAAAGAAAAAAAAAAAAAAAAAGGAGAGCTCTTAAATAGCTTGGTGTCTTCATGGAGAACACAAATAACCTTGCAGAACACAGGTCTTTCATTGCAGACCACCCATTATTGGTGTTGGTGAATGTTTACTGTGGTAAACTGTCCAGCAAGACTGTGGAGGAATATGCCCTCGTGTTGATGAAGGCTCAAGCCTGTGTTTGGGAGGTGGAGCTGGGACAGAGTAGGGCCACAGGTATGTGTGTCACAGCCTGCTTCTGTGCCAGTAGGGAACCCTATCCCTTCAAAGCTATCCGTGACCTCCTGTGCATTGATGGGATGCGTAGAAACCTCCTCATGCTACTGTCAGCCTTCCTGACACAGCTGCCCTGCTAATAACAAGCTGATTACCTTGTGATTTAATGGGAAAGTTGTTTGGTGACTACATCATTATGACATTTCATCGGGCTGACAGGAGCTCCCGGATTGGTTTTCTGTTGGTGCAGCTCCAGGGCAGAATCTGTGTGGACTTCTGGCAGGTTCTGCCTTTGCTGCCTGAAGCTGAGTTCCGTAGTTGCTGCCAGTCACCCAAATCCAAAAATTGCCTTCCAGGTGCCTGTTTGGGATACTACCTACCTGGCTTCATCTCCTCCTGCTATGTTCAATCCTGTAGCTCTAAATTATGCATGACTGCTTTTATTTGTTCATTAATATGGCTTCAAATCTCAGAATCCGTACAGATTCAGATGTGTATCCTGAAATGCGTTGTGTGACAGGCTGAAGCAGAGCACACTTTACACAACCTGCTCAAGGCACCGTATGAGAGATGGGAACAGACACAGAGCTGTGTGCTTACCTCATTAATGAGGATGCTCTCACAGCAGGTCAGTGTGCAAACACTCCTTGAGGTCACTCTAGTCCCAGTAAGTTCTGGAGGTGTACTCCAGCTGCGTGGACAAAGATGGCACCTGGAGAGAGTCACAAATACATGAAGTGTCTGTGCTGTGCCAGATCTGAAAGGCTTGCTGATTACAGCTCTGAAGAGGGATTTGCTTTGGTATTACCCGAAGTATTCTGCATCTTTAGTTATCTTTTCCTAAGCCTTTTGTGCTTTATCTCCTTGGGTCATTGATACAATCATCCAGCATCGCAGCTGTAGCAGCAGTAGCAAAGGTCAGCATGGCTAAATGTGACATCTTATCTTAATGTAAAATTACAGTAATCTATGAAGTATTTTCTTTTTGGATAGAACAGCGGTTCCTCAACTGTAGGGTGTACTGAAAGATTAGCTGCTGCTTAGAAATTGGGCACCCTTCCTTATTTGTTGCCTTTCTTTTGGGGGCTGGGATGAGAGACAGAGGAGGCAGGTCAACCAGGATCGGCATTTTAATTGAAATAGCTCAAATCATACAAAAATCCAAAACTAGGGAAAAAGCAAAACTAAACTCTGTGACAGCTTCTGCCCCCAGGCAGTGTTGTTCAGGCACTGTGATTCAGGGCACGATTGGGCTTCTACTATGTTCTTTGGACTACGATGTAGTTACCACCTACACCCGGGATGCGGTGTATGCGCAGGGGAGATGACCCTTTCCCTCAGTCCCTTCATTTCTGTCCTTCACAAGTTGTCTCTTTGTCCCAAATGTGAGCTTCCCAACCAGACAAAAATTGAGGTAGGGTAGAGGATTTCTCCAAGCCTAATTTTACTTGACCAGTTACTGAAGCTGTTAAATACATCTTGCCTTATGATTGAAGTTAGATGACTCTCTCAAAAAGCAAGACTTGTAACTTCTTAGCCTCTCGAGTTGTGTTTGGCAACCTAATTATGTGGTTTAAATGGTACATCCTAAAGTCTTCAGGTTTAGAAAAATCTTCTGGAAATCTAAGGATGTAAAATCATGGTTTCAGGGGTGGTCTGGGCCAGGCAGGCCTGCACCAGACAAATCTGAAATCTGTACCAAGCAATTTTGGTAGATGTTATAAGAAAGCATAGAATTGGTGGCCACCTGGGTAGATAACAATTATTTGGGAAGAGTCAAATCAGCATTTCTAAGAGTCCTGTCTTAGGGAGTTGGAGTGCTTTGGAAGCATCAGTAAGAATTAAAGATGTTCTGGTTCAAAAATCAAAATGAACTTTATCAAAAAAGCTTTTTAAGGAAACTAAGGAGTCAAAATGTAAGAGGGAAGATCTTTGCACAAGTCAAGGACAGATTAAAAGGTAGGATCAAAGGGTAGAAGTAGAAGGTCAATTCTCAATTAAAGTAGGGTCCCAGTTACATTCCACAGAGATTTCTGCTGTTCAACACATTTGTAAATGGTATCAGCAAGGGGATGAGCTATTGGGTGAACAAGTTTGCTGTGAGGAAAAGTGCCAGCTGTGGAGAACAGTACAAGGACATGAAAGTGCTGAGGACTGTGCAACAAAATGGGTGATGAAATTCAGTGTAGATAAATGAGGATAACTGATGAACACTGGGCAAACCAGACCTGATTATATATAAGATTATGAATTTGAGCTGAGCATTACCATTAAGAAGTAAGATCTGGGGACTGCGATTGATGATTCTGTGAAATCACGAGCTCACTGATCACCAAAAACACAACCCGAATGTTAGAAGAAAGAAATATAGAAAAAAAAAAAGAAAAATAAAAGAGAAGTCATTACAACGGTGTATGGTTCAGTTGTCTTCCAAGTGCTGCATGTACTTCTGGAGCCTTTATCTCAGAAAGGATATCTTAGAGCTGGAAGAGGCTTAGAGAAGGTCAGCAAGGATGATGAGCTGCATAAGGCGGCTTCCATATGAAGAACACTTCTGTAAATGAGGACTTTTGTCTGGGAAAGGAATGAATTGAGGGCAATATCGTGGAGATCTGCAGAGGAAGGAAGAGGCAAACTAACCACTGCCTTTCAAAACAAAGACATCCTTGGCTGGGAGGAAAGACAGTCTTCAGAAGGAAGAGGTTCTCCATAAAATCAGTAGAGGAGAGACATGTGGGATGATTTTTTGAAAGCATGCTGTAGATTTTAGAAACTGCTATGGTTTCCAGGGGTAGTGTGGACTGTTGCTTGGAAGGGTGATGTGCTGACAGCTGCTGATCTAGCCCCCACACCGGGGCTTGTGTTAAGATGTCGTGGGACAAAAGAAAATCATGTTCCTTACAAACATCAATTAATTCTTGATCATGCTGGTGCACAATCTAATCTGCAACTTCAGGATGTGTGTTTGTGTTGACTTCTATATCTATGGGATTTGCATTTCATTAGGATTTAGCATAAAAATGGCATGGTCTTATATGCAAGTTAATTAGTAACCCAAGTTTGCTTTCACAGAAGCATCATCATTTTAAAAATAGATGCAGATTATTCTTGGGGAGGGAGAGGTGGTGGTGGTGGTGGTGTGATTCCAAAATACATGAAAGCACTTTTGCAGGTTTTATACATTCTAACAGTAATTACTGTCAATGTTATTTGTATCACAGCCTCTCCAAAGTGTTTAGAAAAACATTTATGCAGTGCCATAGAGATTCCTAAAAGGCCCATAAACCCACAATTATCATATGGGTTAACTCTAGGCAGCTCTTATTTCCTTTAATTTAGTATATAATCAGGAATCCTTTGGAACATGCAGTAACCAAACCTGAGCTCTCAAGATTTAAAGTCGACCTAATAATTTGAAGCATGTAAAGCCCACAAAGAGATGCTGGATAGTATTGTGATTTTTTTTTTCTTTAAATTACAGACTATTAGGTCATGATAAAATAAACGTTGGTAAGTTCGTGTTCTACTTTTCCAGAAACTTAAGAAGAAAAAAAAAAAATGGCAGGCACAACAGATTTCTTTTTTTTTCTATATTCTGAAAATGGTTATGTAATACTCTTTCTAGTGCAGCATATTATAAGAATGAGTTATTTTCTAAAATTAAAAAGCTGGTTGTCCAAATTTCAGGGCTGTAGTACAGCTTTCAAGAATTGCGAGTACTCTTAAGATCATGAAAAAACCACCCGTGTTGTACTTAATAGTCTAATCTGTATAAATACCTATTTTTATACAGTGGTTACTGTCCTTCAGCAACTTAGTGGGGTTTTTTCTTCAAATACTTGCTTTTTTAATTAATAAAAGGTATGTATCTTTAACAGATACTTACAGTGGAATCTGTATATTTAGTGCTTAGAGGATAAGAAACAGGTTTAATCATTTTAGTGCATTTGTTCCCTTGCTACCCTCATTTCACACTAGTTTGAAAGGATTGGGGTTTTTTCCTGCTCAGCTTTATGCAATCTCAATAACTTTCTCTGTTTTGTGGATGTTTGGGGTTTTGGTGTTTGGTGTATTTTCAAAAAAAAAAAAAAGCAAACTACAAAGACTGTTACAATTTTGAATTGATGAAGTTACCTTAGCTCTTGTCTTTTTCTACCTTCTATATCATACTTTTTGCAGCATAATAATTGTTCTGCACACAGTAGATATTAGTAATGTGCTGTCATTACCAGTAGACTACAATGGTTGCCTGGGTTTAGTTTCAGTGCTTATGTTAATTCATTGTGTTCTAGATGTTAGGCTGCTCCCCCGAGGGGAGAAGTCTTCTGTGTTATTATCTCTAAGTGGTTCTTGTGTTTATACCTAAGATCGCTGGAGAGATATTTTCCTTGTTTTGCCCACATCATTCCATTTTCCTGCAGCAGCTTTCACGGGCAGTTCTGCTGCATGCTCGGGTTTGGTTGTGTGTTCCTGCAGCCTGCGCATGCTCTCGCTGCTGTCCTACCACACTCCCTTGGCCATCCCTCTGTACCTTAGGCTAGAGCTTGAATCCATGGAGAAGGTCTAGGGTAGGGTCAGTGCCTACATCTTTGGAGGGTTAACTACAATAACTGTTGCCCCAAAACACAAAAGGGCAAGTGTCTTCACTCACCTCTCAATGCCACCTTGTCCCCCCTGGTCCTCAGTGTGGACCCCTTTGTCTTTTCACATCTCTTCATCAGCTTGTGAGAGAACAGGTGCTGGAAAACCCTGGCTGGTTTGGACACTGTCAGGTCGTGTACCTGTTGGCTCTCTCCCTCTCGCTGCCTGTCGCTTCAGAGGCCACGGTGGCCAGCAGCAGAGCTCCAGGGGTTGAGATCTGTCCCTCCTGCCATTTGGCAGTGCTGTGTTTGTAGGCAGTCGTGCTGGGTGTCTTCATGGCTTAGGGCAGAAGCACATGCATACATGTTGCTTGCTGTTCAAATCTCCTCCAAATTACACATTAAAATAGGTAGAAAATGAAATAAAGTATCACTTTATGAAAATGCAGGCATGAGCCATGGCCTAGGCAAGTGTCCTGTTCAAACCCACCTTCTAGTTAACAGTCTCATCCCAGCAATGTCCATTTCTTCCTCCTCCTTGTCCTTCAGCATCAAAGCCTCAGCTTGACCTTCCAGGTGTAAGAGAACTCAGGCCACAGAGAGACATCTCCTTTTATTGACCTGTTCCCCCTCTGACCCCATCTGGCCTAGAACAAATGAGGGAAAATTGGCATCTTGCTACTAAAGACAGGATTCTACTCCTAAACATGAGCAAAGGTGAACAATCTTCCCTGGCTGCCTTCTCTAAAGAGCAATGTGCTGTTCAAATAAATGCAGGTCAGATGGCCTGTCAAGACTGACCAGTGATGCAGCCCCCTGCATCAGTCAGAAGACTGGTTTTAATTCAACATGGAGAAAGGCAGCCCTGAAGTCATCAATACTTCAACATCTTTGCCAGTTAACCATGGATTTTTCTTACCTACTTGACTGTTTCTGTTGGTGGGATCAACTTCTCCAGCTGAGATCCTCCCTTAGTGAAAGTTAATTCTCTGTAAGAGTGATCTCTGGAAGCCCTGAGCTGACAGACCTTCTGCTACCTGCAGCTACTCTGAGATGAGGCTTCTGCTGCAAAAAGTCTAGTATTTTTCTAAAGACAGTCAGACCTACTGCTTGCTCTGAGGTCAGTGCAGTAGGCTTGATGATCCAGGAAGGATGGCTGAGCTTTGCAAGGCTGCAGGTCCCGGTGTGCTGGCCTGGAGCGGTGCAGGCTCTTTGCCACTTAAGCCCCCAGCCTCTTCCAACAACTGTCCCAGCAAAGGTGTCTGAAGGAAGGAATCTTAAATTTGTACCTCCACAAACTGATCTGCCTAGTGAGAGGCTTGTGTGTAAACCCACAGCACGAGGGAAGCCAGAGGAGGCTGAGTGGTGCTCCTTCTTCTGTCTCCTTAACCCAGGAGAAGATTCCTTCATCTTCAGGAGCTCTGGTGACATTGGCACAATTTTCACAGCCCCGGCTGAGAGGGGCAGACGTGGTGAGATCTGTAGTTAGTTCTGCTGCTCAGTAGCAGAGGGGCTGTCTGACTGTCACAGTGGCTCCTCTGAGTAAGTGGCTGTGTTTAGACTGTCTCTTGCTGATGCTTCCTCCAGCTCAGCTACCTCAGCCTTCCCTGGCTGCTTGGACAGAGCAAGTTTCCTCTGTTGGTGCTTTTTTTAGTCAGGTGACTATTAGTTACTATTACAGAAAAGAAGAAAAATGGTTATTTACACTACAGTAACTGTGGCTCTTCCAGGCATATTCTCCATAGAAGTACCACAAGTGATGTCTTGTCCTTCACTCTGAAGGAGTCTTTGGTGTTGGCAAACCTGAGAGAGGTTAGACTGGGGCATTCTGAGCTTAGTTTGCTCATTACCACCCTGAGCAGCGGCAGCTCCTGGCTTCCTTGTGCTGCACATGGTCATCCTCCTTCTTCCCAAACCAGGATGCCAGTCTGTGTTTCACGTTTCCAGTCCTTACACCATACTCCCAGCTGGGACAATTCTTGCCCAAATATTTCTCTCCCATGGCCCTGCTCCCTTCCTTCAGCCCCAGCAAACCTTGACGCCTCCTTCCCATCGGCATCTAAAGCCTTGAGACAGGAGCACAGGTTTGGGAACAGCAGGTCTACCGCAGCCACTGAAGAGGGTGGTTGTCACTCCCCAGAGCAGCATGTCGGTGGCAGTGGCACATTTTATGGCTCCTGCCCCACGGCGCGAGTGAAGAGCAGAACTGGGAGCTGCCGTGGCCGCTGACCGCGTTAGGTGGTGCGGCGACCTGCGTGGCACCGTTCGGGAGCCCTTTGCCTTACGCCGCTGCCGGTAGCAGTTGGGAGGGTTCACAGGCACAGCCTGGATGGACATTACTGTCTTCAGAGAACTTGAGCATGTTCATGTGAGTACATGGCTCACCTGGGATCTGTGTGGACAGCACTTCTTAAAGAATCACAGTTTCCATAGGGTAAGTAACCGCTTTTCATTTTGTTTCCTTAAAGAAATATTTCAAAGCCAGGCTAACTCTGTAACAAGTATTAAACCCTTAATCAGTTCCAGCGTTATTACAATTCTGATGTTTCTGGGACTTTTCCCCTGGTTTAAAACATTAATTTCAGGATTTGGATACTGTTCTGTATCCAAGGGCCCAGTGACAGATACTGTGTCCTCAATGTTGTGTTCTCATCACTGCACTCTTAATTTGAAAGAAAATAACCATTAAACTGGTGTTTTCATTTACTGTTCTTCTGTGCTCCTAAGAAAAGTAAGAAATGAAAGTCAGGAGGAGGATTATTGGTTGTATTTATGTAATGTCTTCATTAGCCTTTTAGTTTCGATGTCAAGTAATGTTTTAAAACATTTTTGAGTGCAGCTGTTTTTTCAGATTTATAAAGATGAACAATTGATTTTGAAAATAAGTTTTTCCCCTTTTTTAATATTAATAATAAGAATAAATTATTTAGCTTAGGTTTTTTTGTTTTTTTTTTTTTTTTTTTTTTCCCTTTGACTCCTTAGATGGTAGAAATTCAACTGTTGTCTGGCCTGGAATTATCTAGGTGTCTGAGGGTTAGCAAAATTAGTGCCTCATGGGTAATGGAAGATCTGATAAATTCTAAGAATTATAATGTGACAAATTACAGAAGTTGTATTTTGTTGCTAGTTCCCAAGTGGGATCCATCTGGATCCACTGCACTGTGATTTTGCTGTATTCATAAGGTAATGAAGAACAGAACCTGACCTTCCTCCTTCATTCTCTTCAGCATTTTCACTACATCTGGTGTTTATCTTGCTTATTTACTAGTTCCAGTTGCTTCAGTTTCCCCTGATGCAATAGTCTTTCCGTGCCTCTATTGGGCCATTTCTGAGGGCATCTGCTTTGTGCTAGAACGACTTTAGATGTGTGTGAGAATTGGGTACCGGAAGCATTTTGGAGAAAATGGTGAATACTGTTGAGAGGACATTAGAATATTTCAAATAGAATTCAGGAGTTTTTCTCAAACGGGAAATAGTCTGTAAGTACCAATGGTGAAGGGACTAAGTCCTCGTGGACTTAGTCCATTGCATTTATGTGACTGTCTTGAATATTGTCTACTTACTGTGAGCCACAGTAGTAGAAACATCTGCATATTGAAGCTCTTGCTTTCTGCTGTGATAGTGGAAGATGTTGAGATAGGAATCGCAGGGGAACTAACTTATGAGGGTCTTGCTGGGAGAGGGAGCATTTTCTCCCTGAAATAGGTGATTCAGGGACCTCCAAAAGAGGAGGTGAGGGTTGTGCACCCTGCCCCCCCCTGCTCATAGGTTGAAAACAAAGCTTTAATTTTTCCATTGGGTACTGGAGCTGATTCTGCCTCCTCCCTCTATGTCCAAAGCCCCATATAAATGCTCCTCAGCTGTCAGACAACTTCATCTGGTTGCTCTGAAGCACTTTTGCCTTTATTAGATGTTCAAGGACACCAGTTTGCTCACCTTCACTCTTACCAGCAGAGGAGGCTGGGGCTGTGCAAAGCTGAACTTGCTACCAGAAGGAAGAACACTTTACTGGAGTGAATGGGAAGCAAGAAGGGAAAATGGTTTGTGTGGAGAGAAAGGTTACGTGACTCCAGGGCTCCTGCCAAGATACCTCCAAGCTGCTATGGCACGTGGGCTGTGTACACTGCCCAGGGCTTCCTCCCTGCACACTGGGAAGAGTTGGGAGGGATAAATCTCCCTGTTGTAATGAGGCACTGAACACATTTTCCACATGTACCTGTGTTATCCAGGAGGCCTTCTAGCAAGAAAAGGAAGATATGCTTCAAAAAGGATGGTGGCAGGGAAAAGGGGAGATTAAAGGGAAATTCCAGAAAGGCCCTCTGGATTTGCTCAGGCACACCTAGACTTGCCCTCTATTGGGATTTACCTCTAGCATGTACATCATTAAAAGATTTTATTATTTTTTTTTAAATTAATTTTATTTTCCTTTGCAGGTCACCTTTTAAGCTGCTATTTCCTGTATAATTAAGCAGATGAAGGCATTAGGTTCTAGTAAAGTTGGGTCTAATCCAGAAATCTTCTCTTATTCAGTTCTTTCTGAGTAAGAAACTCAAGTCTGGGCCCAGCATTTCACACATTTCACTGTTATTTCTAAATTATTTGTGATCTGTGGAATTTTTTGTTTGTTTGTTTGTTTCATTTTTAACTTTATTGAAAACTCCTTTGCTTTTGTCTAATTTTATCTCTTTATGTGTTACTATCCAGCGTAGAGTTAGTTGAAATGATGTAAGTATACTGCAAATTGAAGTGCATAATTACTACTGGTAATGCAAGAACGATTGATTCCTACAGTTTGTAATTAACAGTACATAATGTTCTGTGCATGGGTTGGATCTATCCCTTTTAACTTTTCCTTTCCAATTCTTTCCAACCCCCGGTCTTGCCGCATCCCAGCCTTTCTGAATATACTGGTTTCGCTGGAGTCTAGTCCATTCTTCCTTTTGTTTTTCAGACCAGTAAAAATGGGAAGTACTGGATTCTGGTTTCCTCCAAGAAGAGTCAGCGGAACTGGTTAAGACCAAAATCTGAGGACTTTAGTGGGCAAACATCAGGTGTGCATTGAACAGAGGCTGCTTTAATCCTGCTTTAAGTATATGCTTCTTTAAAAATAATATTATATATGAGCTTTTGCGTAATGTGTTTGTTATATTTGATACTGCATATAATCATTCATCCTGCAGTTGTGAAAGCACCAGTAAGAATGAGGATTTTAAGTGATAATATGTTGAGACACAAACAGGCAATATTACTCATAAAATTCTTTCAGCTGGTCTTTGGAAAGTGTAATATTTGAGGATCAGTGGTTTTTTCAGTTTTATCTCCATTGCTCAGTCTATATATCCACAAAAAAAAAAAAAAAAAGGCAAACCAAAAAAACAACAACAAAAAAAGTGGTTATTTGCCCCTCAGAGATCAATACTGAAGTTCTTAATTGCCTCATCTGTTGAGAAGTGGTACTGAGATAATAGTATGTACGCTTTTTAATAAAACAGCCGTTGTCAAAGATTGGATCTACGCTAGATTTGTTCTAATGATGCATTTTTAAGGAAGCTTAAACACAGTTCAAAGTCAGCTTAATTCATTTTGATCATCGAGGAACAATATCTGAATTCTTCATCTGTGTGACTGCTCTGGTACAGCAACCAGGTTACCTGAAGTTTTGGCGAAGGTGACAGGAATGTTATATTGGCCTGAATATGGGGTGGTCCCCAGCCTGAGGTGTGACCTTTGCATGGAGAAAAGAAGTGAGAAGTTGTCAGAGTTGTTAGTGTGTTGGACCTTATGTGCTGTTCCACAACAAGCACTGCTTTTGGCCGCAGATCAGACCCTGCCTGTCACCCTTCTGCATGGCCTAACATCCTGCATCTCCCCAGCCTGATTCCATTCCTCCCCACCTGCTCCAGCATTATCAGCTCAACCCTATCCTCACGTCCTGAGATATTCCCATCCCCTGTGCAGCAGTTCCAGCACCTCCCTGGCCACGCAGCCCCATCCTAGTCCTATCTGTTGTCTCCTGCCAGCTGCCCCTGCTCCCCTTGTCATGCCACCTGGGCACAGAGCTGCTTGCTGCTGAGCTCCAGACCCAGCATGGTCACACAAACCCCAGTCCCCTGCAGAAGACTGTGGATGCAGTTATTTCCCTTTCCCTCTGTGGCTGAAGCTGCCCTGTCTCGGGCTAGTTGTGGATTTGGCAGGGAGGTGGAAGGGCTCACAGCCCTTGCTTACGCCATTGAGAATGCAGGTGCCCCAGCCATGAAGCAAGGGCTGTGGCTTCTGCACTGTCAGCTTTGTGTGGCAGGTCCCATGTAGGTGTCTGTGTGCTATAGATACACCCTATGTAAGTATAGATCAGGTTGGATATTTTTTCATCCCCCAAAGTTCATTTATCAGGAGCGATTAGGCTAAAAAAAGATTTCATTCTATATTCAGGCCAATATGTATAGAAGACCAGTGTGTTCATTTACAGAAAAGCAAAATTAATTTTATTTCCTGATTCTGACTAAAGCTTATATTGAGAAAAAAAAATATCTTTCAATCCACAAATATATCACATCATTGTTGTGAATTGGACCTTCCTTTTGATTACATTGGTGGCCTCATTAAAGTCTTTGCAACTGGTCTTCATTTACTTTTACTGAAGAAAATTCTTGCTCCCAAATATCCAAACAACTGTTCCATTTTTTCACCTATGAACTAGACAGTTGATTATGAAACAGAAAATAAAATTAAGCTGATACTTTGAAGACCTGTGAATGCTCCCAGTCATGGAACTGATGTCTCCAGGCTTCGTCCCATGAGTGGGAAAGAGTCTGAGACAAATCTGGAATCCTAAGTCCTTAAAGAAACACCTTTCCTGTCACTGGGTGTCTTTAAAGAGGTTAGGGTTCCGTATGAAATTTGGGGGAGTAAAGGTGATCTTGCCAAACTTGTTGCTTAAAGAAGCTAGCGTAGTTCAGCCTGCCATTCAAGGACTTCAGGGTTGAAAGACAGCAGATTTCCATCTTGGTGTGCCAGTATTTCTCTTCTCTTGTAAAGACAAGGGAGAAGTTATGAGAAGGAGGGAGGAAAAGGCACAGACAAAGACATACTCCATGTACATGTTTCAAATGGAGATCTCAATCTTAAAGTTTCTTAAAATGCACACACTGAAGAGTCGTGTTCCCTTCTCCCCCTCCCTGCTTGTCCAGCCCTCCCGTCACAGGCTCTCCTTCCTCCTTGCTTTCTCCCAGGGCCATGCTGGGGCTCTTACCAAGACCATTTGGTTTTGACCCCATTGCACCTGGATGCTGCTCTCCTTTGGTTCCCTCCATCTCTGCTGAGCTTCAGCAGGGGAGAGAGAACAGGGGAGAGCTGAGGCCCCCTCTAAGCTGCCCAGACTCCCCTCACTGCCAGTGGAGAAGAGCCTGTTGTGTTGAGGGGGGAGATGGCGTTTGGATGGAGCAGCTGTGGCCTGCTGCTCCCTGCCCGCCGCCTGGCTGCCCGGCTCCACCTGTTCCAGCAGCTGCTGGCTTCCCCTGCTCTGCTACTGGGGGCTGTGGGGGCGGCCGGCCACCGAGCTCCCGGCACGGCCGCAGCCCTGGTCCCAGTGCCGCCCGGCTCAGCACCTCTTGGGCAGCTGCCCTGGCAGAAGCTGGAGTGGACAGCAGCTGCGAGCCATGACATTGGGGAGGGGGATGTGCTGCTTTTGAGGGAGAAAGGCCAAATTTGGGGGCTTTCTGGCCCTGCCAAATGCTTGCGGCGAGTGCTCTCCTCCCGCCATCCTCCTCCTCAGCAGCCTTCGCGCTTGACCCTTCCCACAACAAGTAGCACTGGATTTTGGTATCTATAGTAGCAATAGTGCTCCCATGGGGAAAAAGAGCTGTCAGCTACCCCTGACAAAAGGAGGGCTGTTGAGTGCCCTGTAATGGCAGGTGCCCAGTTGCTACTATACGTTACCAGATGATGAATTTTAAAGTCAGGCACGAGCGTCACGCACCTCCGTTAGCTGAGAGCCTCTGGTTTACTTCCTGCTTTGCAAAGCCCCAGCAGGGCTAAGAGCCTCCATCCTGACCTAGCCGAAATCCAAACACACAGCCCCTACATGGTGCAGGACAGCATGAGGAGGGTGGGGGGGTCTCCAGCACTGGTTTGATAAAACCCTAATCTATCTAATCTGTCCCTAATCCTTGGGATTTCTGTTGTTAGTCCATCAAGTCTCTGTTAGCAGAGGGTAAGTTTTCAGGAGAATGTCCCCTGGCATTAGCAATCCTTGGCAACGCGTACATTTAACCAGAGTAGATGTGTAGACGTGCAGTCGTCCCAGCGAGGAGGAACACCCGAGAGAACACGAGCTCTGCCCCCCCAGACTGTCCCCACGGGTATTGCCGCCTTTCACCCAGGTTTTCAAACATTCCAGGGTTTACAGATTTTCACTTCGCTAAGGGTGTGCCTGCGTGTGTGCGTGCGTGTGTGCGTATGTCTGTGCAAACACCACCCGCACCGCTTTAATTCCTTTGAAATCCGAAGCTGCCCAAAGCCGTCTGGGTAGGTAGGCAGGTTCTTTGCCTCATGCCTCCCATAATCTGACAGAAACTGTTCTCCAGCAGTGCTTGAGGGGAAGGTTGTGAGGTGTGATTTCAGGGCATATGTGGATCTGTTCATCCTGAGCAATGCGTTTTAAGAGTTGGAGCAAATAGTGTAACGAAACCTGCAGGTATTACATTAGACCAGCTGAACCTAATTTTATTTTTAAGTTTTATTCAGAAGCATCACATAGCAAGTAAACTTCAAAATCTAAGTTTAGTTACAAACTAGTTGTTTCTTATTTTTTTTTTCCAGTCCCCTTTTGCTTTCTTTTACGACCACATGAAACTTGAGAAGCCATCTAAAGCTAAATCATTTAGTGGAGTTGGGCAATTCCCAAGTGTCCAACAAGAAGGCCTGGTTTAGGCTGCGATGGCCACTGTCATTCCTGGTGATTTGTCAGAAGTAAGAGATACCCAGAAAGTCCCTTCAGGGAAACGTAAGCGTGGTGAAACCAAACCAAGAAAAAACTTTCCTTGCCAACTGTGTGACAAGGCCTTTAACAGTGTTGAGAAATTAAAGGTTCACTCATACTCTCACACAGGAGAGAGGCCCTACAAGTGCACACAACAAGACTGCACCAAGGCCTTTGTTTCTAAGTACAAATTACTAAGGTATTAAACTCTATTTATCTTTCAGATTATATTATCTATTTTATGTTGGCCGTGTTAAGCTGTGTAAAAGTATATATTTGTGTACGCCTTCAGCTGATTGCAGAGAGGATGTGTTAATTAAAGTAGCCATTGGATTGTTTCTAAAATTCTAAATTACCTAAGTTTGCAAGCTAATGTCTTTGATTTTGTTTCTTGATTTGTTTTCTGCTTTTGTTTTCTGTTTGTTTGTTTCTTGTTTTTCTTTTGTTTTTTCTTTCTTTTTATTTTTTTAAATGAACGTAGAATTTTCATTTGTATAAGGAATTGTCACGAGAAAAAAAAAAAAAAGAGTATGGACTGAAAATCTTTTGGCTATGGACTTTTACACGAGTACTTTCATACTTGCCCATATACCCCTGTTACAGTAGCTAAAACCCACCAAAACTAACGTGTCGATTTAAGAGAAATGGCTCGCGTTTTGCTATATTTAAATTTGTGAAACTGTCTTTGTAGTGTCATGCTTTCAGTTAAAAGGTTCTGTTGCAAAGCAGCCCTTAGTGTAGTATTTAGCTGCCATTAAAAAAAATGAGCACGTGTGTTTTTTGATCAAAATAATTACTTACAGAATATATCTGTGTTTAAAGGCATATGGCTACTCATTCTCCTGAGAAAACCCACAAGTGTAATTATTGTGAGAAAATGTTTCACCGAAAAGATCACCTAAAGAATCACCTACATACACACAATCCCAACAAAGAGGCCTTTAAGTGTGAAGAATGTGGAAAGAACTACAATACCAAGCTCGGGTTCAAACGTCACCTGGCTTTGCATGCTGCAACAAGCGGTGACCTCACCTGTAAGGTATGTTTGCAGACTTTTGAAAGCACAGGAGTGCTGCTGGAGCACCTAAAAACTCACGCAGGCAAGTCATCGGGTGGAGTGAAAGAGAAAAAACACCAGTGTGAACACTGTGATCGTCGGTTCTACACCCGAAAGGATGTCCGTAGACACATGGTAGTGCACACTGGAAGAAAGGACTTCCTCTGTCAGTACTGTGCACAGAGATTTGGGCGGAAGGATCACCTCACACGCCACATGAAGAAAAGTCACAACCAAGAACTTTTGAAGGTCAAAACAGAGCCAATGGACCTTCTAGATCCCTTTACCTGCAACGTTTCTGTGCCTATTAAGGATGAGCTGCTTCCAGTGATGTCTTTACCTTCCAGTGAACTGACATCAAAGCCATTTACAAACACTTTGCAATTAAATCTCTACAACACTCAGATTCAGTCCATGCAGAGTTCTGCATCTGCACACCAAATGGTTGCCACATCGTTACCATTGGGAATGCCTTGTCCAATAGATATGGAGTCTGTCCACCCTCCTCACCAGCTATCGTTGAAATATCCGCTCGGTACTACCTCATACGCAATTTCTATGCCTGAAAAAGAACAGCCATTGAAAGGGGAAATAGAAAGTTACTTAATGGAGTTGCAAAGTGGTATGCCTTCTTCATCCCAGGATTCTCAAGCATCTTCATCAAAACTAGGTCTGGATCCACAAGTAGGGCCACTAGATGATGGGTCTGGGGAGGTTTCCCTTTCCAAGGGCTCCGTTCCTATTAGCGAACCTCTAAACACCCCATCATTGGACTTTTCTCAGCTGTTCAACTTCATACCTGTAAACGGCCCTCCCTATAATCCTTCTGTTTCAGTGGGAAACCTCGGAATGAGTTATACGCAAGAGGAGGCACATTCTTCTATGACTCAACTTCCGCCCCAAACCCAGGATCCGCAAGATCCTAGCAATAGTATAGGTCTTGGGTCTCTGCACTCGTTGTCAGCAGCTTTCACAAGCAGTCTAAGCACAACCACCACCCTCCCACGATTTCATCAAGCTTTCCAATAGGATGTATAAAGCTGGCTTGTTCCTGTCTATTTGTAGAAATGCCTTAGGTGACCATTTTTAACTTAGTGCCTACTATAAGACATTATAAATTCTCTGCTTTTGTACAGTACCAATCTCATGAAGCCAGTAAGAAATTTAAATTAACTTTTTTAAAAATGTTTTTGAAAGTGTTTATTCTCAGCTGTGTTTACTTTGTTGGGGTTTTTTTTTTTTCTAAAAAAAAAAACCACAAAAGTCTCGTATCATTTTCATTTTCACTGCCAATTGACACATTTGAAACGTTCCGTAGGAAGTCATCCCAAGCAAACTCTCAACCCCTTTTTTAAAACTGGTTTCAACCATACCAGCAATTCCTTTTTATCGGTGTCGGTGGTAGAACTACCACTTTTACTTTTTAATACAGTTAACTATTTGCAAAGAATCCAGTTAAAATATGTATCGCAAAGATTCCCGAAGATCTGGGAAAATAAATGCTCCTGTCCATTTCCAAACAAATCCTCTTCCCAAATGGTGACACACCTGATTGATGATGACAAATCTAAATTTTTTAAATAAATGTAGAATTCAGAGTTTTCTGAAAACTTGTGTGTGTATATATAGAAGTCCATATATACACATGTACATATATATAGCATTTTGACTTGTATTGAAGTCATTATAAAAGATGTTAAGAATTTTGCCACTTTCTGGCTTAAATTTTTGTGGCCTGTTAACGGAAGAAAAAAAAAAATAGTTGAATTCTCAAAAATCATGGCTGAACGGAATTTCATCAGAGCATCTCTGCTTGCCTAAATGACAAATGTTTCAAGTTGAATTTGGAACTGTGTTGTTGTGCTTTCATGACTCTGGTAGAGGGAAACAGGCAAAATTCATGGCTGATCTTGAAATATAAAAGTGTTGTAATGTAGTAATGCAGAATATTTTGTCGCAGTTTTTGTTTTTAATTCTTAACTTGCTGGGGTTTGTTTGTTTTTTTTTCTCTTCAGTAGAGTAGAAAGAGTACTGCATAGGAATCTTCCAGTAGAGTATTCACATTTGTAGGCATCAGTCTTCTCCCAGTTGCCACCGCCAAAGGGTGGATTAAGTCCAGCCAGAAAGTGTGTATCTATTTTCAGTTCAAAACTAGTGTGCAGTCAGAGAGTGAATGTAAATTTGCAAATACCGGGGTTTTTTTGGTTTGGTTTGGTTTGTTTTTTTGGTTTTTTGGGGTTTTTTTGTTCGGGTTTTTTTGGGTTTTTTTTATTGGAATGATCTTTTCAGTTGTGTTACATGGTGTGTTATGTCCTCCTAAGCAACAATTTAGATGTTAATCACACTTTCTACACCTGGGTACTTGGTTAGGGACTTTTTGCCCATTGCCAAGATTTAAAGACAGGACTCTTAGGAGTGAAGTAAAAGCATATTGCTTACACCACTTTTACCTAATGCAATATATTCTATTCCCCAACCCCTAATAACCAAAAGAGGAAAAAAAAATTAAAAAAAAAAAAAAAAAAAGCAACCCTGTGATGCATGAAAGCAAAGGAGATTTGCTGTAATTCAACAAGAACGTTCTTTTCCTTGTCATTTTTGTACAAGGAATTAAAAAATAGAAATCAAGTCCATTAGTATCTCTCAAACAATAATGAGGATTCATACAAGGTTTTAAGTGGTTAAACTAAATATACTTCACAGAAACAAAAGTTGCTCCCATTTAAGGAGCTCATGCTCCGGATGTTTTATCAGTAGCTCCTACTTTTTTTTTTTTTTTAATTCTAGGAGCAATATGCAGGTGTAGTTTTACTATTTTATACATATGTGTATTTAAATTTTATTACTGAAAGATAACATTTTTATAAATGTGTTTGTGTTCCAAAGGCATTAAAATAAGGATGTATTAATAAGGAAAATACCTTTTGAAATTCTGCAAACAACTCCTAGATTTTGTGTTTAGGAGCACGTTATCTCAAAGTGGGCTTTTAGCTCTGCTTCATGACTGCTTCCTCTGGTTTCTGTGAAACAGATTGCTCGCTTACTTACATCTTTAGTTGAATGATTTGTTCAATATTGCTTTTTTTCTCTTCACCTTTCTAAAGGACAGGAAAACACAGATGAACAGAGCACAAGATAAACACAACCAAATGTAACTCTAGTTTAAATCAACAACCGTAACGCATCTAAGAAGAACTCGGGTTTATTCTCAATCCTTTAAATCAATCTGAGATGATCCTTTAAATCGATCTGAGATGAAGATAAACAGGCTGAATCCCTCCAGTGGGTTACGCCCCACGTGGAGCTGAGCACCCGCAACTCCCCCTGCAGCAAAGGGGAGTTGGGAGCGCTCAGCATCCTGCAGCCTGTCCTGGGCAGCCTCTGGCACACAGATTCCCAGTCCACCACGGCTGCTCATCAGTCTCAGTTGCCAATTAGACTTCATTAAAAAAACAACAGACGCTTTGCCAACACCCGTTTCTTAGCGCGTAGCCAGGATCCTTACTACGTCGTTTGTGCCTTAGCTTCCTGAAAAGGGAATGACATTTCACTTTGGAGTTAGACGTACATTTCACTTGAGAAATAGGGACCTCAGACAAGATATTGAACCTCATTCAGTCAGGGTTTCAGTGGGTGGCTGCACCGCGCGTGTTTGCCGCTGGACTAGGATGTAGGGTAAGGCGGAAGCAGCCTGACAGCGTCAGCAATACTACCACCACCGGAGTGCTTTGGAATATCACTTGGGCAGAGTCAGTATTGGCCACTACTAAACCGTCAGTTTTTAAACCCAATTGTCTCGATTCCAGATGGATTCTCGGCGGGAGGGGGGAGGGCTGGCTGATCATGCACCACTCTTTGTGCAACTTCGAAACTTCTAAGTAAGGTTGTTTGGTTGGTTTTTTGTTTTGTTTTGGGTTTTTTGTTTGGTTTTTTTTTGTTGTTTTGGTTTTTTAAATATATATATTTTTGTGTACTTGTTGCTTGTGCTTTATTTAGTAGTAAATTGTGGAATAGAGTGATTTATTGTTAATTTGGCAGTAGCGGTTTTTAAAAACCATATACTGACTGAAACATGAGCCAGAGCTGATTGCTTTATTAAGCTAATAATGAATGTTAAGAGTACATATTTTCAGGATCATTTGCCTAGTGAGCTAAACTTGTATTATAGGCCAATATTTTTTAAAATAAAGCTTGGTCAACCTCTATGTTACACATATTACAAGATATAGCACTTTCAAAAAGAAAACCTAAACCTTTTAAGAAAATTTCTTACAGGTTATGCTTTTTATTATAAAACCTTTTATTATAATTTGTTTCAAGTGCCATTAGATTACATATATGTAGGCCTTTGGTATAATGCTTTGTGTACAAAATGGTAGACATTGTAATTTTAAACAGGTACATTTTTACAGTGTTTTCTTATCAATTTGCTATATTGCACAGAACCAGCGTGTCTTTCTTAAGGGTTTTACAATGGTTTTTACTAGGTTTACATGTTTCAAACTACACTGTCTTCTACTGCCATTTTGAATACCAGTCATAAACAATTAGGAGTTTGTCCTCACCAGTTGCAAACTGTGTCCTCTGGAGTTCTGGATGGTGAACTATGGCAAAAATGTTGAACATGCAGTATTCGATACAGATTCTTTCTTTTTGATCATATCCTATCATCACTATGCTGCTGTCTGAAGTTAACTTAGGGCCTGATCCTGCATCCATAAAGGTCGAGGGGAGCAGGATTGCATCCTTCGTTATGTCTGTCTCATACACTGGTCTAGCAGCTCATCCTGTATTCTCCTCAGTCTATAGATAAGCCTCTGAAAGAAATGTAGTTATCTCGTATGTAGTAAACCATATAGGCTTAGCTGCTCATCCTGCATCCTCCCAGTGTACAGTTAAAAACACAGGCTACTTAGCATCACGCTCAGCGTCCAAACAACACCACAGTTCAAAATGCGTTTGGATCGTCCCAAAGCTTTTATGCAATGAGGGTGTCTGACTTTTGTTGGAAGGCAGTGTCTTTTGATAACAGTTATCTAGCCCTGGAAGTGACACAGAACTATTGCTAATCATATGTAAACACTTTTCAGTATAAGCTTCAGTGGTACAGTTGAACCAGAGTGAATGTTTATCTCCTCAGAAACACTCCTGCAATATTGTTATATTGGATCATGCTGCTAATGTAACTTGGGATACAACTCCTCTCATGGTGCTACAAACCTCCCTGTCTCATTCAGATGTATTTTTACCCATAGAAAAATAAAAAAAAAAAAAAAAAAAAGGACTATACTAGACCTATAGTTGTATGATATATTTTTATACTGTGACTTAATTTGTCATTAATGAACTTTGTGCAACACCACGATGTATTCATATGCACTTGCAAAAGTAGAATTTTGGACATGCAAATTTAAACGCTGACAAGCCCAGCTCTTGTTCACAAAAATAGGTGACTGATAGTTAAAGTTAAATGTGGGCTTTTTATATGGTGTGGAGTGAAGAACATACTGTATATTACTAAAAGCCTTCGAATTTAGACAAAAACTGGGAAAAAGTATATTGGGGAATGATGACACACCCAAACCTGACTCGGATTGCTGAAATTATATTTTTAGCTAGTGGAAAAAAATTGTTTGGACTTGTATGCTAAAATGTTTTAATGATAAAAGTTTTGAGTCAAAAATAGAGTAAATGAAAAAAAAAAAAAAAAAAAGAACACAGAAAACCCTGCATTCCAGACTGAATTTGTATATGTTTCTTGCATTTAAAATTTGCTATCCTGTGATATGGGAAATTGAGTTGCTTATCATGTATATGTACTTTAAAATGTATTCACAAACTACTGTTGTATTTGTATAAAATATAGACAAAAAGATTGCATATATATTTTTGTGTATAAGCTCTGTAAAATAGCAATCACATTATGAAGCTGCAGCAGAACTTCATTTTAAACATTCACATCCAAAGAAACAGACTATTTATTGTCCACATACCCTGATTATAAAATATACCTTGCTGCTATTAAACAATAGTGCTGCAGCTTCTTGTGGCCTACAGTGTTATGTTTGCTGTACAAAAATATGTGAACTCCACAAAATATATCAATAAAATTACAGAATGGTTTTAGTTAATGAATAACTCCCGCCTGGCATTTCAATAGATAATCTTGGTCTGCACGTTTGGGGTTGCAATAAGTAACTGCAGAACACATCCAGTTTCACTGGGTGCAGTTATTCTGAGTTTGCAAAGGTGTAACCATCTCTCTAATTTATGATTGGGAAAATGTCAGCTTTTTCAGAAAGTCTTAAAGCACGAGTAGCTGCGTTTCACAATTTCACCAAGGAACAAACTGGACGATGCTACTGTGTCTGTGACAAGACAGAGCTGAACCGCAGGAAACAATTTGAGTTTGCCAACCAGTTGCCCCTTGAAACGCTGTGAGACACTGGAAGGTGAGTTCAGGGGTTCCGTAGTGGGACTGCTCGATTGGGAGGTGTAGGTGAGTGACTGTCCATCATCTCAGATTCATTCGGGTCATTGACATTGATTGTTCTAGTTGGCAGGGTAAACTCTAAGAATGTGGCACATGCTAGCACAGTAGGCGGGTTGTCTCTGGAGTATCTCCAGGAGAAACTCCCCTTGCTTTGATCTTGTAGATCTCTCATCTGCCAGTGACAGTGCTGAAGAAGTTTGACGCTTACGTGTGGGGGAAGAGGAGCAGCCTGCTCCTCACAATGGCAGAAGTTGCCTCTCTGCTCGTTCCACACAGTTGTTCCTAGTGTAGCCTGTTTGCCAGGAAAGCAGAAGACCACAACCTTTCACATTTCATTGCTTTTCAGAACAAGTTTTGTTAACATCCTCAGCATTGCCTGTGTTTTCTTGTTTCTGAGTTCCTCTCTTTTCCAAGTTGTGACTTTTTAGGTTTCTCGCTGTAACCCAGTCTGAGAGAAATGATTGTGACTGAGAGTTGCTGGCTTTTGCCTTCTCCGTACACAGACATTCTTCCTTTCCTGTCCTACCCCCATCCTCTGAGCTGACTTACCACTCCTGGGTCACAGGTTTCCAACTTGACTGAGAAGGTTGGCCTTGTTATATTGAGAGTCAAAAGCTCTACAGATGCTCTACACCATGAAATACTCTGCAAAGCCAGTAATGCCCTCACCCCATGAGAAAACCACCCCACTGTGTCACTGTCATCGCTGGTCTCACCCACCCTTACTGAATTATCGTGTCCTCCTTCCAAACAGACTCCTCTAGAAACAGTCAGCCTCTGTAACAGGAATGTGATAGTTAGAGAAGGTGATAGTTATGCTGTATCCAGAGTGCCGTCCCTTCAGAGCTTTCCTTGTTAAATTCAGAGCCACTGGCATCTTCCCTTCTCTCTCTCCTGTAACCATCTCTTTCCAAAGCTTGCATAACAAAATACACAACAATGATCCTTCAGTATCTTCTACACCTGGTCTCGCTGTCCTCCAGGAGCAGAAGAGAAAGGCTATGCCTGTTTCCCCCCTCCACTCTCCTTTTCTTTCCCATACCCTAGGAAAAAAAGAACATTTTTTTTTGACAGAGAAATCCAAACCCATGACGCAGAGCTGCTGCTGGACTAACGGGAAGTGAGCAGCTACGTGCTGCTGGCTTCCTCGCTTTGCAAATCAAAACGTATTAAATCAGCTAGTAACTGAGTTTTCCAAAGAGGCAGTTGCCGTAGCTGGCACAGCAAGGGCCAGCGATCACTGACAGGCAGCAAGTAGGACAGCAAGATAAGCTCTATTACAAAATTGAGTCTGTGCTTAAAAGTTTGGGAAGTGTATTGGAAGATTAACTGCTGCTTATCATTGTGAGCTGGGGCCTTTAGCAAGTCAGCAGCAGCGCTGCATTTCTGTGTTCTGAACAACAGTGGAGATAGAGGTGTTGGAAATGACCCCAGCAGCAGCATGAAGTTTCAAGTTCCTGCTCGAGTGCTACATCCCAGGTAATTCAGTATAAACTTTCTCCTAATAAAGGTGAAAGATCTTGCCCAGTATTTTTATATAGTTGTATTTATTTGTTGTACTGGGGTGCCCGTGTGTCCTCCAGAAATGAACATTTTCAGAGATCTATTTTAAAAAATAGAATTGTGTTCTTCAATGTCATCATCATCCCACAACCTTGTATCCTTCAGGGATGTTTTTGTCATTAAGATCACCAGCTACAAAGCCAGTTTGCCTCAGAGGAGACCGAAGAGACATCGGCTATCAGCCGAGCGCTCTGAAAACGGGACCATAGTGACACAGGCTGTGGCTGGGCTGGAAATCATTTGAATTGATCCTTGATGGTTTGCCCAGGGCACTGATTTTCACTGTGGCACTGAACTGCACTGTACAAAGGAGAAGAATGATTTCTCATCACCTTCACAACAATCAGCCGGATCTCTGCTTGATCTCTGAGAGAAAATTCAGAGAACCTGAACAGCCACAGCTTCTGAAAATCAGTCAGCACTTAAACTTTTGTATATGTGAGTGTGTGTGTGAACATACACACAGCTGGACACGTAGGAATGTGTGTGAGCATGTACGTATGCATGGGAAGGTAGGAAGCAAACCTGGAAAAGTTGAGAAATTACTTTCATTTTGTTTTGGTTTCCTTCAAAAAGTTTTAAGTGTTTGTGTTTTACAAGTCCCAGATGAATCGTGCGGTTTGTGAAGGTATCTCCCAGTTGACACGGCGTGTGGGTTCCCAGGCAAGTTGGAAGAGTTTCCCTAAACACTTGATTAATCTACGAGAGACAGCAGTTTATCTAAGGGGTGCACGGACTCCGGCCAGGAAGGTGTTTGTCAGCTCTCCTTGTGTAGTAGTAGATACAATTTCAGCAGAAAAGTCCTGTGGGCTGAGCCTCTGAAATGAAGCTCACCTCTGGCTTTCTGCCTTTGTGTAAAATCGTTGCCCAGATGGTCGGGGGTAAATCCTTAAGTTCCTTCACAAAATGAAAATAGAACACGGGCTCCGTATGGTTTAGGGGCGTGCCATAAACGAGCAACCTCAGAGCAGCCGCACGGGAATATCAAACACTAAACATTAATGACAAATAAACACAGACCGAACTCCCAAACTCACTGAAGTCTTTTCTCACCTGAAAATGTCTCCTCTTAGTCAGCATCTGGCTCCTCACACCAATAAAGTACTATAAGGTTGCCCCACAGTCGATGTGCTCTCTTCAGCTTAGGCACATTTCAGCAGCATTTTTACAGGAAGCTCCTGCTTATTCGCCGGTGAAAACCTCGTAACAACACTCTTGAACTGTATGACCCATTTTAATCAGGCAGGTTAAAAACCCTGAAACTCAGGGCAACCTCTGCTAACTTGCGATGACCCACCAGAGTGCCTGGACCATCCTTTGGGAGCCACCAAACTGAGCTGATCCTCTCACTCTTCCCCTCTGCAGCTCTCTGCAGACCTGGTGTTTGCACAGGGAGCCACCACCTCTGCTGTTGCGTTTAATGCAGCGTCACAGAGCTGGGCACGAGCTGTGTTACTGGGATTGTGTGAGCTGCTGGGAGAGACTGACACTTGTATAGCTCAGCCCTGTGTGGCAGCATTAAATCCACATCTCTGGGAAAGCAGCTGAGTGCAGGTGGTGGAGCAGCACTATTGTTACCCCCTGGGCCAGTCACTGTAGGTGAATCGTTTTTCTCACTGAGCCTTGAAACCATTTCCTAGTCCCTCAGCTACAAGTCTCACATTCCACCATTTATTTTTTGTCATCTCCCTGTGACCCAGCAAAGTCAGCTTTGCTCCAAGGGGCAAGCGGGACAATTTGGCTGGAAACCCTGTGTAAGGTGCCTACCCTATGACAGCAGTGACCTCACCAGGGCAGGTACCTGTCTTTGCCTGGCGCTGCTGTGGGTCAGAGCCTGTATTTCACACCTCATTATCTTTATCCCTAACTTCAGACACTCTTAGCTCGACTCAAGGTGCTGTTTTGCAATGGTGATATTAATCTCTGGCAGCAGATTGTCCCAGATTGTTATCCCTGCTCCACCCCGGTGAGTGGCTGTCGCTGCAGCCCCAGTAAATGATCTGTGAAACCTCACCTGCATTACCAGTGCCTCCAGTTAAAACCTCAGTGCATTCAGGTGAGGAGAACCTTTGCTTCATGTTCTTGAACACGCGGAGTAACCTTAAGGGAAGGAAAAAAGCCATCAAGCAGCTGTTGGGCAATGTGTGTTTGAAATGTGATCTTATTATTTATAAACTAGGGCTTAACCTTTCAAAATGTTTATTATTATTATTACGTCTCTCAGCAGTAAAATAGCATCACAATGCTTCCAGATGTATTTGCTCCTTGCATTTGGGTTTACCTCTGACTGCTTTAATGAAAACTCGCTTGTATTTGCTATTCCAAGGTGTTGTTTCTCTCACCAAAACAACCAAACTCTGAAACATGAACTTGATTCTTTTCTAGCTTGTGCTTATAGTAAAAAAACCCCGCATGGTTAATCCATGGGCTGTGTTCAGAGCAGTCCTGTGTATGGGATTGGCTTCAAATACTGGTATCGCGTCCCCCTCTGTGATCAGTGGTATCAGAACTGCTTTCAGGCAACTCTGAATATCATCTGAGGTCTATGGGGTGTGACTGGAAGCACCATCTGGACCGTGAAGGACTATGTCCGTCAGGAAGAATGTAGACTCATCATCAAATCCTAAACTGAGATCACAGGGACTGACAGTAAATGGAGAAAAAGGAAAACTGATGTGAAACTGGGCAGAAAAGCTCTCAGAAATCACTAAGGCACAGGCTAAAGAACGGTGATGTTTGGAGAGCAGCACTGTAATGTAAGTACTTAAGAGAGAAATTTGCCTCCTTTAGCAAGATGATAAAGTAATTTAGTAGAAACTTAACTCTACCTCTGTATTTTAAAGCAGTTCTTAGAAGCCACTGAACAGCCAAGCCTTTGAGGCTTTGATATGTGGTACAACACCAACCAAATGTAGAAAGAAATAAAGCAATGATTGTGGAGAAGAATCGTATATAACTATACACTCTCAAACTCTGCAATCAGCTCCAGTCCCCAGTTCTGTCCTTCTCCCGTTTTTGACGAAGCCTGGGCTGTTACCAACCACAGCAGTGACACACCGGGGTCGAATGAAACTGCTGTTTGCTGTGCCCTCTGTGGCAGTGGGTTACATCCACACCAGTCCTTTAAGACCCTTAGTAGCGGGACTGGCTTCTTCAGTCCAGCAACCCACCGAAGAGCAGTAGTTAGTTACTAACAGCAATGGCAAACAAAGAGTTTCTCTATTCCTGATACGCAAGTGAAATAGAAACGGGTGAACAGAGCGAGACGGATTCTGTGTTCCTTCTCAGCTGGAAACACAGATGAGCTTGGGCAGCTGTTGCAGCATCGGACGCACGGCTGTAACGTGTCACTTGCAGAAAGACGACGCACAAGCTTGGAACGCAATGGTCACCGCAGCAGGTTACGGTCACTGTGACGTGTTGCAGCCCTCGGGACACACGCTGTGTGCTTCCCTTAAAGCTCCTTTGCATTCTCTGCTGATGTCCTGCAGCTTCCTCTTTCCACGTGGAAATAGCAGTGAAATGGGAATAGTTGGAGGCTGCTGGGTTTTCCCCTGGGGAAGGGTGCTGGCTGGGAAGGGTTGGCTTGACCCAGCAGACCTGCTTCCCTCTAAGAAGAGCTCCAAGACTACGCTGTGGCCCCCTCCTCCTGAGGTAATGCTGGAGCTAAGGAGGGCTGTGAAGAGTGGCAAGGATGTCCTACGGCAGTTGTGTCTGCTGGGAAGTCACTGGACCAAGTCATCAATGGATTACAGGGAAATAACATTTATTAAGAATAAAAGCCTGCTTGCCTTTAACCCTTCTTTAGTTGCATTACAGTGAAAGGCACTGGACGTCCCCCTGCCCCAGTCCTCAGCAGTCAGCTTGAGGCAGGACAGTAAGTTACATTAAGACTGTTTAGATCCCAAAATACACCCCTCTTCCCATTCAAAAGTTCACTGTCTTCCCTGAGAACAATACAACCTGTCTGCCACGGTAGGTTTCTAACAGAAAAGGGTAACAGGAAAAATACCAAAAATAGGACAAGTGGAAGGAGTGGGGAGGACATGGAATTAGGAAAAAATAGTATGGATGGTCTGTTATATCCTTCCAAATCAGACTTCAACCGAAGAAATTTGGGAACAGTCCTAATCCTAATGCTCTGTTCTATGAACATAGATTTTATCACTGTGTTCTGTAGCATTCAATCTCCAGATATGCTCCTGCAGTTGTCAGCTTAACAGGTCCATTCTCAAGCCCTTCATCCACACATCCTTCTACCTTCCCTCCCTCAACCAGCTTTCCCTTTTAACCTTCTCTGCCACCTTAAGCTGGGGAAAACAGGCTGTAGCAACTGCACTTCTCCCATGAGAAGGCTGAAGTTCTTGGAGGATTGACAGCAGAGATGTCTCTGTGCTCCTGTTATATACCATAGGGCACAGAGTCCATGCAAGAATTGGAGCTCTAATAGAACTCAGAAAACAGGCACAGAAAATCCCTTCTTTCTCCAGCACAGCTCCATCTGCTTCCTGCACCTTTTCCTTTCCATCACAACTCAACTGCCTAGAAAACGTCCTCTGCAAAGATGAGAAGTGAAGACTTGCAGATGAGCATAAAAATCACAGCACTCCTCAGAAAGGGAGTGTAAAATACCTGTTGTTCCCATGGCTCACTTCACTACGTATCTAAAACTACACTGAGGCTCCTTTGACCTCCCCTTGCCCCTGAGGTCCCTGCAGATACTTGACAACAGGTACAGAAAGGTTCTTAACAGGACAGTCAAAAGCACTTCGTTCCCATCAGGGGCTCGGATGGGTGGGCACCGCAGCAGGTACCAGCCACAAAGACAGTTACCACCAGCACTGTGAAGATGTGAAAGCAGGGTCAACAGAGCAAAAGCACCTCTGGAAATAAAACCAGCCCATGGGACCAGCAAGGCAAAATGATGTTTGTTTGATTTCTGCCAGAACGGCTCTGCCAGTGATAAGTTTACTAAGGAGGATCCAGGAATAAAACAGACACCTGTAGTAACTGCATGGGCTGTGGTGGGAAGATGACCAATTATTTCTGTGTAATTCTGGTTACCATACCCAGTGAATGATACAGAGCTCATCAAACACTAGCACTCGCCTTTCCACCTCTGACCCTCACTGAGCTGTTTAATGCATTTGAGGATGATGATTCCTGCCTGGAGCTATGGTGAAATGCATTCACTTTAGTCCCTCCCAGGGCATTTTCCTGGAGGCATCCAATGGGCAGAAATTCTTTCTTTTGTCTTGTGATTAGACATGATGTGAAATATATGTAAGTTAGTATCTTTTTCTAGCTTTAAACCCATTTGCCTTGACTTTCTAGAGATTTACTTCAGGGTTAGAGAAGAATGGTTCCAGGTGAGCCTGACTGGGTTCATTCAGGTGCAGGTAATTTGGGGGAGGGTGGAGAACAGTGAAGAGAGGATAAAAGGCTTTGGAAGCCACTCTAGAGTCCCTTCTGTCAGAGAAACTTTCTAGTCTTCTGTCTCATTAAGTGCCTGTTGTTTTCTCCACCTTATTATGCCCTCACCTATTCCTCTGAACTGTTTTCTTCCTTTGGAGTTTTCCCCATCAGCAGATTTGAGGCCCTGCAGCAGCCCCTTAGTCATCCCTGGCAAAGACAGCAAAAGCTTCTTGGGAGGAGCGCCTTCAGTCAGGACTCGCCGCTTGCCTCCCCGCCTGGCCTGGTGTTCCATTGACTGGGATCAGCTCTGCCTCCTGCACCCCTTGGGTTCTGGGGGCTTCGGTTCTGTCTACAAAGCCACCTACCATGGTGTGACTGTGGCCGTGAAGCAGGTGAAGAAGAGCAGCAAAAACCGGCTGGCATCGCGACAGAGCTTCTGGGCTGAGCTGAACGTAGCCCGGCTACAGCACGATAATGTGGTACGTGTGGTGGCTGCCAGCACGTGTGCCCCGGCCACCCAGAACAGCCTGGGTACCATCATTATGGAGTACGTGGGCAACATCACCCTGCACCATGTCATTTATGACACTGGGGATGCGTGGAGACAGGGTGAGGATGATGAAGGAGGATGTGGAAGGAAGGCCCTGAGCATGGAGGAGACCGTGTGCTATTCTTGTGACATTATGACTGGCTTAGCCTTCCTTCACTCGCTGGGCATCGTGCACTTGGACCTGAAGCCTGCGAACATCTTCATCACGGAGCAAGGCGTCTGCAAGATTGGAGACTTTGGCTGCTCCCAGAAACTGGAGGAGGGCTTGTTCCAGAGCCCCCACGTTTGCCAGCAAGGCGGAACGTACACGCACCGTGCCCCTGAGCTCCTCAAAGGGGAGAGGGTCACCGCCAAAGCGGACATCTACTCATTCGCTATCACCCTCTGGCAACTGGTGATGCGAGAGCAGCCCTACCTGGGCGAGCGGCAGTACGTGCTCTATGCAGTGGTGGCCTATAACCTGCGCCCGTCCCTGGCTGCTGCTGTTTTCCACCAGTGCCCAGTGGGCCAGAGACTCCAGAGCATTATCAGCTGCTGCTGGAAGGCGAATGTGGAGGAGCGTCTGAGTGCAGCCCAGCTGCTCCCCAGCCTCAGGGCCCTCCAGGGGAGCCTCTTGGAGAGCTCGGGACTCTGAACCTCTTCTCTTACCGGTGACTTTTCTTTTCTCTGCCTTTCCTCCGATCAGAATCAATCTAGTCCCTGTGTGATCCAAAGGCTTTGTTGCTGTTTTTTTTTATATTAAGGAAAAAAAAGACAAACTGTTTTGATATAAAAAGATTATAAATAAAGAGATTTAACCAAACTGTGGCTTTTTACCATGTGAGGGGATAGAGGTAAGGATCGAGATGTTGGCAAATACGACTTTTTCTGTTTGACTTGTGCACTGCCTTGCACGGGGAGAAACTGGAGACTGTGATGTGCAGAAAAATAGTTGTTTTCAAATAAGTACAAAAAAGGGCTGGTTTTGGAAGGCTCTTTGAACATATTCACTTTTGGCATTTCCAGAATGTCAGATGTGGGTAGTCCTTTACACTAGTTGGGTTTGTGCATTTGAGCTTTTCCTCTTCATTTACCAAGGAATGAGGATGCATCACAAATCAACGCAGAAAAAGAAATGCAGGGTGTCAGTAGGTCAGGGTTTTTTTTCCCCTCTTCTTCAATGTACTTAATTTCAGTAAGTATGCTGTTCCTGAAATGGAAAATGTGAACCACCCCATCTCCCCATTGCAATATGGAACCTTTTTGTCAGCCTAAAGCTGTTAAGAGTAGGAAGATACACCCTTAACACCCTGGGCTTTTAGAAGACCTCCATTCTATCAGGTGTTTTAAATGCAGCTTGCTAGTTGGTGTACTGTAAACTGAAGTATTCTGAGAGCATCTTGTGTGGAATAGAAAGTGCCTGGGTTTTGGAGGGGGAGTTGAAAAGTAATAGGGGAAAACAATGAAGGGAGATCTATAGATAGAAAAATCTTATAACTCAGGGTTAGAGGGGGATTACTCAGCCTTTGTAATGCATGGTCAGTATTAGGCAAGATACTGAAGTACTGAAAAGAGAGATTACTTCAAGCAGTAGTAATGATACTCTGCTGGTGTTGAACTATCAGCTGCTGCACTGCTTCTGTCTTATCTACTGTCTTTCATACTCTGGTTGTAAGGTGGCTGGGAGAGGAAGTGCTGGAGGCAATGCAGAGGACAGAGAGCTCTGATACCTGATTATCAGAGCTGATAATTAGAGATCTGTCAAGATCTCAACCCTTTAGCTGGTGCTACAAAGATCTGACTGCTGTAGCTGATATTGCTGTGCTGCTCAAAGACTGATGCTTTTTAGGACAGAGAGTGATGGTTCAGCTAAACTGGTTTTCTTCTTTTCCTTTCCTCCCCCTTGCTTCCATTATGGAAAAAAAAAATATATAATCCCAAAGGAATTGAGCCAGTTTCCTGATTTCTGACACACATCTGTTCTTAGCCCCGTGAAATCCTGGAAATGAGCAACTATGTGAATTTGAGATGATTCTGTAGGTCTTTATGGTATTTGGGTTGGTCATTGAAATTAATGGTTTATAAAGCATATCTAAGCTTAACTATTTCTTGCTCTTCTGTCCCCCTTAAGTGGAACCGTAGAATGCTGGCTGGAATCAAAAACCTAAGGTAAAATCTCTAATAGATTTCCCGTGCTTTCTCTGTCAAAATAATTATGCTATAGAACCAGAGTTTATGTGTTTTTAGTGTTGCATAACTTCTAATAAAGAAGAAATATCTTATAGAAGTTATTGTAAGAAGCCAGTTACCTTGTAAAATGATTAGCTGAGTGTGTGTAAGATAAAAAGTCTGATACAGCCTCACCTTAACATCAAGCCTAACATAAAAAAGTTTCTCCAGTCTTCAAAAGAATATAATAAAAATGGATTTAAAGTTCTTTTAGTAGTTCCTAGATGCTTATGTGTTGTATTTATTTTGCCCATCTAGGTAGCTTGATGCTTAAACTGCTAGAAACTGGCTATTTTGTGCTTAATGATACTTTAGCATCAATGAGTGCTACTTGAGTCTTTGTGAACAATCAAGCACCCTTCAAATTCTCTGCTATACTTGACAGAAGAATACTGGATGGCCAAAACCTGCTCTTGAAGTGAATCGGCTCTGCAGATGTCTCTGTCAGTTTTACTGGGCTCTCTTTTGAGAGGGAGCAGCACTTGAGATACAGGCATGTCATCATCTGCTGTCATAATGTTGCCCTCTTTTTTTTTTTTTATTACCTTCTAAGGTTTGATTGCTTCTTTTTGATTGCTAATGAGCTCAATCTGTGGTTCTATGTGATAAGGATTGTTTTGCTTGTTTGCCTCACTTTACATCAATCTACCCCCAATTTCCTTCTGCCAGTTTGTATCTGACCCTTGCACTCAGTGTCCTAAATAACTCTGACTATCAGCAAATTTGTTTCTTATGTCCCATGTAACTTCTGGGTGTGGTGAACAGCACAGGACCCCGTGAAACACTGGTCAGTGCTTTCTCTAGTTGAGAGAACTGATTCTTTACTTTTACTCTCTGCCTCTACCTTTTGACTTATCCAGCCCAGAATTTTCTCACCTAAACATGACTGCTTAGCACCTTGAAAGAGTTTGCAGTGAAGAGTTCTTCAAATACCTTTGGAAACCCAAAGGGAACACATTACCCACCTCATTATCTGTGTGTTGGTGGTGCTCCTAAGAAATTCCAATACAAGTTAATGAAATTGTGGAGGACAATTCCTTCCAACCAAAGTGATATTGGTGCCTTCTAAACAAATCCTATCTGTCTGTTAATTCATTTAATATATCTCCTAATATATCTTGTACAGATGTCAGACAGGTGATTAGGAAAGTTCTTTCTCAAAGACTTCCATGGGATATGGTCCTGGAGAGAAGAGAAGCCCAGGACACCTTGTTGGTTTCCAAGGAATGCCTTCTCCAAGCTCACGACTGGTCCATCCCAATGAACAGGAAAACAAGCAGTGGTGGCTGGATGCCTCTGAGGACAAAACAAGATGCTCCCGATTAAACTCAAACATAAAAAATAAACATGCAAGAGTTGAGAGACCAATAGGAAGTCTGGAGCAAGGAAGATTTACTGTTGGAAGAGAAGCAGCAGGTTAGGAAACAAATAAGACATACACAAGTCCATGGGACCTGATGGCATTCCTTCACAAATGTTAATGGAGCTCGCTGATGTCATTGTGAGGCCACTCTTGATTAGCTTTAGAAGGTCATGGTAGTTAGGAGAAATTCCTGAGGACTGGCAGAAAGCAGATCTAACTCCTATATGCAAGATGGCCAAAAAAAATGAGGATCTGGAAAACTACAAGGTAGCCAATCTCAGTTGGACCAGGAGTGCAGTGAAGGGCCAGAGTTAGGGGGTGGGGACCTGTGTGCACGAGGAGAGGCTGAGAGATGGGACTGTTCATCCTGGAAAGGGAAGGCTCAACGGGATCTTATTGAGAGGCAGTTAACATGGAGCCAGTCTCTTCTCAGGGGTGCTCTGTGACAGGACAAGATGCAACGGACACAAACTGAAGGACAGGAAACTCCATTTAAATGCAAGAGAAAACATTTGTACTGTGAGGATGGTCAAACACTGCCACAGGTTGCCCAGGGAGGCTAGGGAGTCTTCATACTTGGAAAGACTCAGAACCCCATTGGATATGGTACGGAGCAAACTGCTCTAGTTGACCCTTCTCTGAACAGGGGGCTGGACTAGACAATCTCCAGAGGTCCTTTCCAACCACAGAAGTTCTCCAATTAGAATAATATTTATAGATGTTTGTATTTCAGACAGTTCCTCAGTCCTCCTACAGACATGATTCTAGCATGAGCCTATTTTGTGTTTCCTCCAGGGACAGCAGGCACAAAAGGAACACACTCTGATTCACTGTGGTGGCTTTATCGTCTCGGAGGGGATGAGTTTGTAAGGATTAGGGACTTCTTTTGTTGCTTTGTTGTTGTGTTTGTTGATATTTTTTTGTTTGTTTGTTTAAAAACCTGACAGCAGTAGATTTAACAGAAGCTTAACAGAATTCTTGTTCTTGATACTCTGAAAATTGTAAATTATGAGGTTTATGTTAGTTCCTCAGATTATTTTTCCATCTATTTTTGTATTTAATCCACCAGAGTTTTATCCTTTCTGTTTTCTTCGTCTGGACACGGTTTCAGGTTTTAAGATGCCTTCTTGCTTCGACAGCTGCTATAAAAGCTGCAGATTGAGTGTAGCTGCACATTGCTCTAACTCTGCCTCTCTTGCACACCTCTGTACAGAATGTTAGCAGAAGGCACCTGACGCTGGCAGAGCAGTTGCAGACAAGGGTGTTACAACTCTTATGGGATTCTGTTCACATTTTTCCCTTAAGTCTTTCTTGGAAGCTGGTTTTGTTCTTGATCTCTCCCTCCCCATATGTATGTCTGCAGCAGAGTTCCAGATGGTTAGCAAGACTTGGTTATAAGGCAGGATAAACCTTAAGGGCTACTCTTACCTATTATAAGAAAGACAAGAAAAGGTGGCTAGAAGCACGTGAAGTATGCAATTGTAATAAACAGTTTCTAGGGAGGATGAGAAAGAAGGGAAAGGAAAAAGTATGGAAGTGTAATTTTATCATTCTGTATTACTCTTAACTTAGTAGAGTTCTTACTGAGGGTTTAGTGTCTTTGGTTCCTAAACAGAAATATCAGCAGACATCTCATAATCAGCTTTAAAAAAAAAACAGGCATAAGCTACAATTCTGATGCTATGCTCTTTATTTTGGGGTGAGATTGGTGGGAGTATTAAATGATCGATAGTGAAATATATTTGATGCTTAATAAGCAGGGTACAGTTATTTGTTTCTCTTTGACGTCGCTTCTGGCTTCCCATCAACCTGGAGCCTCTGTAACCTTGTTCTTGGCTGCTTTTGTTGTTTTATTCTCCTTCCTTGGAGGCTTCTGTGTTCATTTATTTATTCTTTTTGGTGTCATGCTTTATCTTAGCCCTGAAAGAAAGAGAGAACACTATCTTCAAATGATAAAAATACCATATAACCTGGAGGTTATACTAAATAATAATACTGAATGCATAATACAGCAGGTGGGATGGGAAGCATGAGGACATAACTGTGCAGATGTTTGAGTTGCATCTGCATTCTGTGGTAAGTTATCTCTGCAGAAAACAAAACAAAATGAACAAATGTTTTACAGAATATGACACAAATATTTGTAAATGCAGTGGGACTTAAGTAGATGCTCAGCATTTGATTGGTGTATCAATTTTTGCAGCATTATCACCCATGTTTATCAGCTTATCTGCTAGACCAAAGATGAAAACAGAGGTAGGAAATGAATGGTTATTTTTAAATTAACTGTACTTTGAATGTTTTACTTATACTTTATTTTAGCCATTTATCTGCTGCAAATACCTTAATGCAGTTCTCAAAGAGCCTCTTTCTATGCTTCAGTTAACCCAGCTGCCAAATATTTGTCCTCCTGTCAAATGAAAAGCCTTAAAACCAGTTAAAGAAGGAAAATGGAATAAAAAAAAAAGTACACTGGCATGTCTCCCAGTCTGCCATCAGCTAAGGATGCCATGGGACAGTTTGATAGCAGAGGCACCATCCGCCCCTGGACTTCTCTGAGCACGAGGCTGAGTTTTGCTCTGTACCCAGCCTGAGGTTCAATAGCCTGAGTGTTCAGCAGAGCAGGGAGGTGATTGCATTTGCCTTCGCAGGGCACCTGGGATAACAGGGTAATTCATAACTTCATAAATATTCTACTGCACATGTGCCAGGCTACAAAGAGTAAAAGCAGGCTGCAAATTGCAAACGTAAATGTCCAGCCCTTTTTAAGGCACTGCCCCCAAAAAGGGAGGAAGGAAAAACAGATTTATTTTCAAGCCAGGTGTTTTTCTCAGCTGCTTACCTTAAAAATGGTGAAAGGGTTTTAATTCAGATATAGCACAAGTGAAGCTGGTCCCAGAGACAAGGATGGAAAGTTGCACCTGAACACAGCAAAAAAGCTGACTGTAAATATAGGGACTGACAGGCTGCAGAGGCTGGATTTTTCTTTTAATAGCTGTTCATTGTATGTATGATATTATACAGTAAGTTTAGAGAGATACTATATATTTTGGCCACATCCTTGATTCTCCCTTATCTACCAGTTCCATTAAAATAGTTTGCAGAGAACACAAATGCCACAGGCAAAGCTTTTGAAGAAACGTATCACAGCAGTGATGTGCCAGTAGATGAATGTCACCCAAATTTCTCTTTGTATAGAAAGTGACATAACTTCTCCAGACATCCCTTACACTTGTCAATCCTTGTATAGCTTTTGGGAATGAAGTGATCACTATTAGATATTTTCTTAATTAAAAGGGATATTCTTAAAATGTAATTAATAATTCCTGTCCACAGCTGACTTTCAGAGGAAAGAAATCTCTTTAAATTCTTCTAAAACATTTTCAGGTGTGCACAGTTGGTTTAAAAAGTTGTGGATTGGTTTGAAAACAGCATTGGAAAAAGGGTCCTAACCACAACATCTTGCACTAGCTGGCCCGTCCTAGCCAGGGTGGCACAGGGAGACAAGGGAGGTGGCTGGAGGAGGCAACAAGACAAGCCAGAAACAGGGGCTGGGGAGACACCTGCAGAACAACCTATTTGCTAAAGCCCTTTAATCAGTGAAGATCTTACTGAAAAACCAGTTTATGCTGGTATGGGAATTTCTGTGTTGTGTGCCTAGAGCCACCTGCCCGCGGGACTGTCAGCACCCCGTGTGACTGCAGCTAGGGTCTTGAATTAGCGCTCAAAGTTGTACTTAGGTGCAAGATGAGTTTAATGGACTTGCTGTCCTCTCCTGTAAGCTGGTCTCTTAAACAAAACTGCTGGGGCTTCTATGAAGTTACAAATTCTATATAAGAAGTTATAAGAAGTTACAACATCTATGGGGTTACAGACCCGATGGTGGTTGTTCCTGCCCCCCCTGCTGCAAACTCGTAACTTCTCCATAGTAAGCTGCAGCTGCTGCTTTGCTGCATTAGCTTTTTAGAGAAGTAAGCAAGCCCTTTGAAACCAAAACTTCTTAATATTTGATGCCTCTTGGATCACTTTCATGTGATGTTGTGGCTCTGACCAGCTGTTCTGAGCAATCACACTGTAATGATTTCCTCGCTGGCTGCTAAGTCCTGTTTCTAAAGCACATCTTTAACACCCCAGCATTTCCTTTAGTTCCAGGTCCTAAAGTTTATGTTGTTATTCCTGTTTCTGTCAGATTTTAAGTAATTTAACTTGGCTGGTCTACAGAGAGTCAGGTCACAACAGGAGAAGTGGTATTGACCTGGCTGTAGCCTCTCTTCACAGACTCCAGGGTTGGGAAGGGCATCTCATTGCAAGTCCCACAGAAATCAATCTGATACCTGCTTGAAAGCTAGAAAGAATTGTGAGAAGCAACTAATATCCTGTTCTAATCGTCCTGCACCATCAAGAGGGTGATTCCCCCTTGCTTTAAATCTCATCATCTATGGCAACTATTTGCTAAATTTTGTGCTTGCAAATGTGCAGCTTAAAACCAGTTCATTTGATCGAGAATATCACAAGGAAGAAATTACTCTTAAAGGAATGAGGAAAACCTTGTTGTTTGTTTTATAGTGTTGTTGTTTATATATTTATCTAAATATATAAATACATTTTTATTTATATTGTTAAAAACCAGATAAAATTACATAAAACAACAAACAAAATAACACCCAAGCCACTATGCAGTGATGCTTTCTATATCAAGAGAAGTTTCTCCTCTAGTCCTAAGGCAGTTGTGAGGTCAGTATCATTCCTTAAATTATCCCTGCTCCGTGATAGAGGGGCAGCCCAAGCACCGTGAAACAATTCCCTCTTACTCTGTCTCGCCAAAGAATTAGATTAGATTAAACTGGCCTTTAAAGGAAAAAAAAAAGTGATTGGTGACTTCATAACTGGGCTTAAACAGTAGACAGAGGGTCACGGGCAAAAATATATGTGGGCTGCTTATATTGGTAAACGTCACTGCTGTCAAATTAATCAGTGTTTTCTTCCTCAAGAGGTGACATCCAAACATGCAGCCACCCTGCTGCTGGTGGCTTCCCCCAGGGTCTTTGGAGGAGGCTGACATAAGGAGGAAAGACAGTGCCAAGGTCTTTATTAGTACAGGATTGCCTGAGTACACACCAGCATGGACTGACAGTTCCTAAACCCTCCGAGTATAAAACATCCATAGAGAAGCCAGTGAGGTAAGTGCAGCAAACCAACCTGCATCCTGGAAGCCACTTCCCATTCCTTTGTCAAAGCAGCTTGCTATGCTCAGAGTCCTGTGGCCAGCAGGACTAGGGCAGCAGTGATTGTCCCCCTGTGCTTGGCACTGCTGAGGCTGCATCTGGAATCCTGGGTTCAGTTTTGGACTCCTCACTCCCCGAAGGACATTGAGGGGCTGGAGTGTGGCCAGACAAGGGTAACAAAGTCAATGGCTCTAGAGCACAAGTCTGGTGATGATCAGCTGAGAGATATGGGGTAGTTGAGCCTGGAGAAAAGGAGGCTCAGGGGAGACCTCCTCAGTCTCCACAGCTCCCTGAAAGGGGGTTGGAGCCAGGTGGGGTCCATCCCTTTTCCCAAGGATAAAGCAATAGGACAAGAGGAAATGGCCTCAAGTTGTGCCGGGGGAGGTTTAAGTTGGAGATTCAGAAAAATTCCTTCCCCTGCAGGGCTGTCAAGGGCTGGCCCAGGCTGCCCAGGGCAGTGGTGGAGTCCCCATCCCTGGAGGGGTTTCAAAGCCATGGAGCTGTGGTGCTGAGATGTGGATATGGGTTAGTGGTGCCCTGGCTGTGCTGGGTTAACAGTTGGACTTGATGATCTCAAAGATCTCTCTTCCAACTAAAATGATTCTATGATTCTATACTTCTTGAGTAGCTGCAACATTTCAACACATGTTACAAACTATTGGACTCTTCTTGAGCTGTCTATTTTTTTAAAGTAAAACAGATTACAACAAACAGTGCCAAGCGGTGCTGCCTCAAGTGGCCAAATCTGGACTGGAGAGATGTCTGTAGTTTGGAAGACATTTTTTATACTTGATTAACTTTTCCACACCTTTTCAGTCTTCCAAGGTGATTTCCCAAATGAAAACTAGTTGTAAAAGCAGAGGAGGTTTTGTGTGTCCAGTAGTTCTGCTTTCATTGGACAGATGCTGGTGATTTTTTGTACAGGAATTGCCTGTTCCCCCTTGGTAACGTGGCCTCGATAACAAGAGGTAATACAGTAGGAATGTGAGTGTAAATAGTGTGTGTGAACAGAATACCCAAACCTGTACCTTCTGAGACGATGTTTGCCCAAAACCTGGTAACACTAAAGAGGAAATTAACAGTAAGGAAGCTTGCTTAAGACAATGATCACCCAGATTAAACAGTAACCAGGGACAATACTTTAGAAGATGCTGAGTGACAGCAGGCACATGCTCATTCGGTTAACTCTTCAATCACATAGGTAGACTGACATCAGGATCTAGTCTTGAATTATGACCACTCTAGTGCTATACAAACCTCTAGGAGATATCCTCTGTCACATGATGAAAGGAAGACAGAAGGCTAATCGACATCCAGACTAAATGGATTTAGACTTGTAGAACATTGGGACATCTTTCTGGATAAAAATAAACCCACCTGTATTATTTAGCCTGTTACGAAGGGAAAATAAACCAAAATCAGTAACAAAACCTTTCCAGACAAAACTTAGCAAGATTAAATACAATGCATTAAGTAGCTAAATGGTGACCGTTCATTTAGCACAAAGTAAAACCAATCAGACTAAAATTAAGCCGACCACAAACCTGAAAAGCACTTAACTCCCTACACATACATATTTAATTAATAGCAACTGAATTAATAATTTGGAAGCCTAAACTGAATCTAATTAGTTTTAGTATAAGCTAGTGGAAAATATATGAGTAACTAAATATTCAGTTCATTGCTCAGGACTGTTTCTAAAGGACAAACTGGTCAAAGGAGGAGGAAAAAACCACCCCAGTAATCTATAAAAAAACCAAAACAAAACCAGAAAGTGTCATCAATGCACGTGGAACAATATTCTGTGTGATAAATCATGACATTAGGTATTGTTTCAGCTACAGACCACTAAGTCATGTAAAAAGCATGTCTTGCTTCTTAATTGTTTATCTTCTTAATTACATGACATGAGGAAAACAGCCCGGGAAGCTCCATCTAAAAATCACATGTCAATGGCATAAATCCAACCTCACTACCTCGTAACTCAAGTTAGCATGAGCTGGGAAGAAAATCCTACAATAAACCCAGTATGTAGGCAAAGGAAGACCAGGCATAATACACAATGTGAATTGGAAGCCAAGAATGACAACGTACCCAGAAGGTAAGCAAAAAGTTGTATTTACAATGGGTATTTACTCATGTAAATAGCATGAAGGAGTGGGTTTTTTTAATCATGTATTTGAGAGAAAGCGGGAAGTTCAGACACATTTCTGTTCTGCGTTTGTGGAGAAAAAGCAACATATATCAGAAAATTCTAACAATAGCTATGAAAAGCCTTAAACATAGGAACAGAAGTAAGGAGGTTTTTAAATCAGCAGCTCCAGATCGCTTACATCCAAGAATTTTAAGAGCTGGCAAAGGAGACTTGTATGCTGTTAATGTGGATTTTCCATAAGCTTTGAGAAATCTGGGGAAGCTCAGGGAAAAAGAAGAAGAAGAAAAAAAAATCTCACAAGAAAGTTGAGGTGGTGCCAATACTAGAAAAAAAAAAAGGAACACATTCAGGAATTCACTGTCAACCCTGTATTAATCCCGGGGGGAAAAAACCCAACCTACTGACTTCTTGATATAGGAACAAGAAATAAATGAGGAAATTCTACTGAAAATACACAGCTGAAATGTATGGAAAAATGTATCTGAAAGATTGACTTTTTTTCCTCATGCAATTGCAGCATCCCTTTGGGACACAACAGGAATGGTGTACATTGATTTTTTTTTTTTTTTAGTAGGAAACAGAAACTGGCATCATTTTGCCAGTTAATAACTAAGGCTACAGGTCTGTGTCATCAACGAGGATTCAGTCAGACCTCTTTCTAATTGAATTCCTCACTAATTAGCTCTTGGCAGCAAGCTACTCAGTATTTTATCTGGAAATAAAGTTTACTAAGAACATTTATTAAAGCTCTAAGTAAATAATGTAGCTGATTGGGAACCATCTGGATTACTGGCAAATTGTTTCAGCACGATCAGTGTGAGGTCATTTATTTAAGAGTGATGAATATAAACCACTTATTATAGATGGAAAACTTCCTCAGAAGTAGTTGGAATAGCTGATAACAAGAGTAAACACGGGTTCCTTATGCATAAATGAGTTCAAAATTGTTAATGTACTTGTTAAATTGCTCAGAAAACAAACGGACAGGACCAAACGCTGCTTTTCTTGTGGGGAAGAAAAGGCCAAAGAAACAGGACTATCATCAAACCAGATGTTTTAAGTACCGATATTTGCTGGCAAAAGGCAGTGCTGCATTTCAGGACACATCAACAGGACCACAACTTCTGTATCCACGTTTATTTGTTTATTTTAGTCCAAAGAAGTTATTAGTAAACCAGAGATTTCAAAGAGCAAGTACAAATGATGCCAGTGCAAAACAAGCCTAGAAATCGCAAGGTTTAAGGACCATATTGAAGCATTTGTTAAGGGGGGGAAAATAAATTAAGTGCAGTGTGATAGCTCAACGTTTGCTCATACTAAACACCAAGCAGGCTTTTTTGACTTAACTGTAGTAATCACTAAGCTTCCAAAGGCAGCAGTTTTGCTACTGTTATTCATGCCCAAAGTAGAACTGAAATACTATTTTTAAAAGACAAATGACCTTACTATAGCCCATCACTTTGTAACATGCACCATTTCTCCAGTTTGATACATCAGCCAGGCAGGGATCTAACTGGAAATGGGGATGCAGAATGCTTGTCTGGGGGCAGTTATCAGTGGCCAGGCCAAATCAGTGACTTTTCTCATTCAAAAAACATCCCTCCGATGTCCAATCTGAAAGGGACTTCAGTATGTAAAATTAATTTAACGTTCTTAAATGTAATGAGGGAAACCGGTATTTTCACTTAAAGCTTCTGTCCTCACACCTCCACTTTCAGTGATGACATTAAAAAGACACACACACAAAAAAAAACCCCAACAAACAAACAAACAAACAAACAAGACTTCGATGGGCGCAGGCTCAATCTCTCTGGAAGTGGTCGGGTCTCGCCGGTCTATCAAACACCTCGCTCCCTACCCCAGCCCAAAGTCGAAACCCCCCCGGGGGAAGGCAGCGAGGAGCGCAGGTTACCCACGGCCGCCGGCCGGGCCCGGTGCAGGGGGACCCGGCAGCCCCACGAACCCCCCTTGCCGCGGACCCCGGCCCGTTGCAGCAGCTCCCGGAGCTCGGCCCTGCCGGGGGCGCGGCAAAGGCAGCTGCCGCCCCTGCTCCTCACCGCCGCCGAGCTCGGCCGGGCGGGCAAAAACGCTCCCGGCCCCCGCTCCCTTCTCGACCCGCCGCCATCTCCGCCAATAACGCCGAAGGGGCCGTTGCGGCCCAGCGCCCGCCGCGGAGGAGGCCGAGCCGGTGCCGCTTCTCCCAACCCGGCTTCCGGGCCCCGGCCCGGCGGGTGAAAGGTCCCGCAGCGCCCGGATGGAGGCGGTGCCGCTCGCTATATAAACGCCCCTCGGCCGCCGCGCCTTCCTCTGCCTGCGCCGCCGCCGCTGCTGCCTCCTGGCTCACCGCTGTTCGCTGGGCCCCCGCCGCCCCTCGCCCGGGAATAAGTCGGTCAGGAAGGCTCTGCTGCCGCCATGGTGAGGAGGGGTGGGGGGAGGCAGCGGGGAACCGGGCGGGTAGAGGGGACGGTGCCGGCGGCCGGTAGCGCCGCGTGGCCGCCAGGCCTGGGCGGCCGCGTGTGCTCCGCCGGTACCGGCCTTGGGCCGCCACCTGGGCCTCGGTCTCTGGGGCAGCGCTGCGCGTCCCGGGGCTGCGAGTGAGGGATCCCGGGGCCGTGGGGCGAGGTGTGTGCATGTGTGCGGCTGAAGCTGCGGTAAAGCCGGCCCGCGGAGAGAGCGGCCCGTTGGGCCGGGCGGCTGTATTGCGGCCTCCTCGCAGAGCTCCTCGCTCGGGAGCGGCTGCTGCGGCCGGAGAACCGGCGCTGCCTGCAGGAGAGCGGCCTTGGCCTGGCGTGAGGGGTCCTGACGAGCCCTCGTGCGTTTGCCCATAGAACCGGCGTTTATTAGAGGGTTGTGCGTCATTTAATGCGACAGGCGCTGCCTCCAACGTGGGAAATGCCATGTTTCATACACAGTTTTTAACGCGTTTCTTCCTCTTTGTTATCACTTTCTTTCATTAGTTTGTTTGCTCCATGTTAATGCCCAATTATTTGCAAGTGTTTAATTGCATCAGCTCTTCAAATCAGTTTTCTCTGTGGCCCAATTAGTCTGTCTGGCCAGATGCCCCTTTCTGTTCTTGCTGTTGAAGATGTTGCTGGTTTGTTGGTGTCTTGGTGGTGAGGTTAAGCTGTAAGCCAGGGGAGATGCGTTTATTTTGGAGGAAATGGAGCGTTTGTGTTTGTCCAGCAAATCTGGGAGGGATGCTCTTGCAGCTTCTGATGCAGTTGGACACTAAAAAACTGCAGTTCCTCAGAGAAGTCGGGACTTTGCCCTTCTGTCTGTTCCCACCATTTCTTCTCTGCTATCAGACCCTTTAGGTCTGCATTCTGGTGAGCAGAGTAAAATAAAATAGCCCCATAGCTAAATTCTTCTTCACACTCTAGAAGTCTTTTGAAGAGTCTGTGGGTAGTTGGTGTTGACTGTAGTGCCTGATATTTGTAACTTCAACGTTTTAGGCGTTTAAAGATACTGGCAAAGCACCTGTGGAACAAGAGGTAGCGATTCATCGCATTAGGATTACTTTGACAAGTCGCAATGTCAAATCACTTGAGAAGGGTGAGTGATACTTCTGGGGTTTTTAACTGGGGTCGCTTGTTAAGTAACGTGATATAAATAATGTACTGCAAAATAGGACGCATTGAAGGCAGTTGTTATTAGAGATGTTGGCGTTTGCCTGGGTGTATGTGACTTGGCTAACGAAGTCAACCCAAAGTGCTTCATACGCTGCGAGTAGATTCTAATTTAATTCTTAACAGAAGCTCAGGGCGTTTCATCGTGCTGAAAACATCCCGTCAGAATGACTAGCGTAAGAGAGTGCAGCTGCTTCTGCTCTGTTCTGGAGCTTTTAGTTGTCACTATTTGAATGTGTAAGAACAGAAAGGCACCGGTTTCTTGATATTTTGCCATGAAGAGTTTAGAGGTTTAATGCTCTTTAAGAAATGATTTAATCTTTTTTAGGAACTGGTTTTGCCAGTGTTATAATTAATCATACGATGTAAATGCTGTGGAATCACTGTCTGATGCAGGATCTTCAGGCTGGTAACAGCTTAAATAAAGATTAAAGTTGTACTAATGGCTTTTGCCTACTGTTGTAATGTGATTTTGCTCACCACAGCATTAATGCTTCCGCTCTGTGTGTGGTTGGCTATGAGGACAACCCTTAGAATGAATGGCAGTGATCACTTCATACGCTATTCTGAGCCAACACCTTGTTTAAAATCTTCACTTAAGAAAACAAGCAAAAAACACTAAGAAACCTGAGCTATTTTGTATCTTCCCCCCCCCCCCAGTCTGTGCTGACTTGATCAGAGGCGCTAAGGAAAAAAACCTGAAGGTGAAAGGACCTGTTCGCATGCCCACCAAGGTACTTAACACTGTTTTCCTGTCTTAAAAGTTTATAGTTTGTTTGTTTGTTTTTCCTGCAAATGTACACTTAAAGCATTTTTAAAAAAGAAATAGTTGAGAAGTGTGGTCAGCAGGTTGAGGAGGGTGATTCTCCCCCTCTGTTCTTATGAGACCCCCCCGGAGTACTGTGTTCAACCCTGGGACCCCCAGCGTAAGACATGAACCTGCTCAAGCAGGTTCAGAGGAGGGCCATGAAGATGATCAAGTGTCTGGAGCACCTCCCCTGTGAAAAAAGGCTGAGAGAGTTGGGGTTATTCAGCCAGGAGAAGAGAGTGCTGCAAGGAGACCTTATGGTGGTCTTCCGGTACTTAAGGAGAGTCTACAAGAAAACTGGAGAGGGACTTTTTACCAAGGCCTGTAGTGATGGAACAATGGATAACAGTTTCAAACCAAAGAGGGTAGATTTAGATTAGCGGTGAGGAATTTCTTCACCGAGTGTGGTGAGACAGGGGAACAGGTTGCCCAGAGAAGTTGTGAATGCCCCATTCCTGGAACTGTTCAAGGTCAGGTTTGATGGGGCCCTGAGCAACCTGGTCTGCTGGTCGGTGTCCCTGCCCATGGCAGGGGGGTTGGAATGAGATGATCTTTAAGGTCTCTTCTGACCCAAACCGTTCTATGGTTCTGGAAAGCACAGTACTACTACACTGAGGGTGATGCCATGTCAACAGATAATGACTTTACAAGTTGCATTGTCACTTGGGGCAACTGTTCAGTGCAAAATGTGTTGAACATGGAATGGGCTTTTCTGTCCTTATGTTTAATAGTGAATTTTCTTTCTAAATTAAAATTTGAGTATGGGGCAGAAGTCTTGACATCAGTAGAATATGACTTAAGAAGTAACTTTCCAATGTCACAGATTCAATACAGTATTTTTAGGTGGATTGACTGGATTGTGTATTAGTCTTCTGTATGCATCACCTAAATACCCTGTGTTGACAATTTTTCTTCAGACCCTGCGAATCACTACCAGGAAGACACCTTGTGGTGAGGGTTCCAAGACCTGGGATCGTTTCCAGATGCGTATCCATAAGCGGCTCATTGACTTACACAGCCCTTCTGAGATCGTGAAGCAGATCACCTCCATCAGCATTGAACCAGGTGTAGAAGTTGAAGTTACTATTGCCGATGCCTAAACGATTGGTCATCGCTGAATAAAGCTGATTTACTGATTTTCATCGCTGTTTGTTTTCGCGTGCGTGCTGAGAGTCTCGGGTAGCCCTGGGATGGTTTTTGGGAAGGACAACGGAGATCATAACAAATACTGTGTGAGAGGATTGTATGGTATTTAAGGAAGAATGCACTGGTTGTAAATATCAGGAAGATGAAACTTGGGCGTCATAGTTTCATTGGAGGTTGGTGACTGGATGTGCCACAGTTAAATTATTAAAAATATTTTTTTCCATAAAGGATTTAACTTGGAAATCTTAGTCTATACCCAGACAAGCAGTAGCATTAAAAGTGATGTTTAGGTAAATTACCAGGTTTTCAATTCTTAGCTTTTGCTAGGCAAGGCTGAATTAACACTTGGCTTACTTGGCTTTTTTTTATCCCCGTGTTTTTCACTGTCAGTGGATCCTGAGGATGTTAGTACAAAACTTCATAGTTTGTGGTGAATACCTTTTAATTTAGCAAATACTTTCTTTCCAGTTCCATGCAGAGTCAGAAAATGAAGCTGTGGGACTCCCTAGTTGTCTCTCTAGGTTTAGATTTCCATTGATTTGAATATTTAAAATTAATATTAAAGTTAAGCTCCATATGTAAAGCAATAAACCAGCCATTTTCATCGCTGCTGCTTAGGCCTTTCAAGTTTGGTGGTGGGTTTTAATTGGTCTTCTGCAAGCTGATCCTTAAAGGAACTATGATTAATTCTTAAACCAACAAGACAAAGCCCCGAGTTAAATGAAAAAACACCGTTTCATCCATTTAGGATCAGGTTGCTGCTTCTCCTTCAAGTATAGGAGAGAACTTGAATTCTCATCAAACAAGCAGAAGTGTGGAGCTTGAGGTCACATTTACAGTGGCTAAGACCTAAAACAGTGGCCAGAGCTTCAGCTTTCTTACTCAAGAGATTAGTCTTAATTTCATTAAAGGTAAGCCTTAGGATTCTGCCTTTGGTGAGTCCGATCAAGAGCTCTGGGAGAAGGGAGTGGTGAGAAATTTAGCTGCATTTACCCACAGAGGTTCAGAAGAGCCTGCTTCTGTAGGAAACATCTCAGAGCTGTGAGCAGAGGAAAAAACCAAAACGCCTGCATCTTCATAAGGGTTGGGTTCTGGTGATAGGTTATAAATATGAGTTGCCTGACAAACACTTCTACCCTAGTGTTAAAATGATTTGTACTTTATGGTGTGCTCTGAAAAGCACTGGAAGAACTTGACTTCATGACACCAGGCAGATTAAGAGGGGATAAAGTGGGGAGAAAAAGGAGCATTACTAGCTCAGGCTGACTGACCTGCTGTTTCACCCAAGTCATCTTCCCTCTGCTTAACCCCATAGCCTTCTGAGGGGAAGTACTTGGATCTAGGGAGGCCCTGACCTCATTTCTGTCTTTGGTCTTTCCTTTTGGTCAAAACCTATCAGTATGAAACAGCTTTTTGTTGGCTTACAGCTGGCTGGACCTGTGATAGGCAGTGCCCCTTAAACATCCCTAAACGACTTAAACTCCCATCTATGTTCTCTGAACGGCTGTAGTTCTTTAAAAACAAAGGGGGGTTTGTGGTCTTTTGCGTGTTATCTTTATTTTCACCTGCCTCCAACTCCCTAAGGTCAAACACAACGTTACCTTCACTTAAATAAAGCTGTCTCCCTGCTCTCCGAAGAGATGAGCTCACACGTGATGGTTTTCCACTCTTAACAAGAAAAGCAGATCGTTTGCTGGCTGGTGCCCCCAGGTTCCCCTCTCCCGGCAGGGTCCGTCTGTCTGTCCCCCTTCTCTAGGGGATGTGGGTCGCCTGCCCCGTCCCGGCTTCGTGTAACGTGGCTTGTCATTTGTTTTCCCCTCAGTTTACGACCGTACCTCGTAGTGTCGAAGCGGTTACATAACACCCGTCATAACTTTATATAACTGTTTTGATGGAAATATTTAAGTATCCGCGTCTCCCCCTGCTAACCCCCCCACCCTGCTCTCAGTCCCGGCGGACCTTCTCCCCGCTCTTTCTGGCCGATGAGTTGCCGCGGTCGGTGCCGCTTAAATTCGCCGTTCAACCGCCTTCTTTTAATTGCAGACGGTAAATGAAGCCTGCGTCACGGGGGCGCGCGCTGCTGGCTGGCGCTGTCCCCCGCCCGTCCGTCTTCTTCCCCCCCCCCCCCCGACGGTGGCGGCGGCGGCCCCGGGGGCTCGCGCGCCCGGGCTGCCGTGCGCTGTGCGGCGGCGCCCCCTGCCGGACGGAGGAAGCCGCGCAGCTGTCCGCACGGGCCTGTCATTCACTGCCGCTCCGCCCCCCGCCTCCCCGTTCAGCCAATCAGCGCCCGTCTTCTCCGCGCGCAAATGCTCCCTCCGCCTCCGCCGGGTTCCCGCGCGCGGCAAGGTTAGCGCCGGTTGGTGCCGCGCGAGAGGGCGAGCGATCGAACGGTCGCTGAGGCGGCGGGACGCGGCCTGAGGCTTCGTCAGCGGGCCCGGGGAGCGGCGTGAGGCGCCTGCCCGGCCCCTGGCCCCTCTTCCACCGCAGTGTGTTTGTGTGGCTCTGAAACGGGGCCCGGTCTCGGCCGACGGCTTGTCGGTTTGTTGAGGCACCGCACGGTGGGCCGCGGGGCTGAGTGGGGAACGAGGGCCTGCGCCCTGGTTACTGAGCTCTTGAGTGCTGGGGGGCGTTGAGCCCCGGCAGAGACCCCCGAGAGCTGGGAAGTGTTGAGCCTTGCAGAAGGGGGTCGGGGCTTCAGGCTGTGGCCTAGCCCTTGCAGGTAGATGAGAGTAAAGCCCAACAGAGGCCGTTAGTGTGCCCTCCCTTCCACATTTCTTGGTATAACTCAACTGCCAGTTCCTGGTGTTTTTTGTTTGTTTGTTTTTTTATTTAAGGTTCCTTTATGCTCCCAAAATTATTCAGAGAACCATATTTGCCTCAGAAGTGCTTGTTTATACACAAGCTACTCTGCTGTCTATTTTGTTCTTTGTGTATTTTTGCTTATTTAGCAAGAAAATTATGATTATTTTTTTTTCATTCTTACAAGTTCCTTTGTGCAGAACGATGGATAACAAAGGGAAAAACTATGTTTCTGCAGAAGTATCTGATATGTTGGAATCAGTTTCTTTTCTGAACGTAGTGAGTAACCCCTCACCTATGGAGTCCACAGTGTTGCCTAATACAGAGGAACAGGAGGTGTGGATTGCTTTTGTAATGCATCTTCTGTTTATGGTTGTTTTGTTTGGTTGGGCTTTTTGGTCTTCTTTTTAAGTTTTAATTCTGGCAAGTATGTTTTGGGTAAGAAGTGCTATATTTGCCAGCCTCCAAGATGGGTTTGATTCTTCTGCTTACTCCTTGTTGCTTGCAAATGGATTGTAGCCAGTAGCAAATGCAGATGCCTGGTGCTATGTGAGGTCTTGTGCTAAGCTTTTGAGAAGGAAGTAAAGGACTTAAGTAATTGCACTTTGAACATAATGTGACTGTACCATTCTTTTTAGTAAAGCCAGAAAAGGATCTAGATCCTTGTTGAAAGCTTGTTAGGTGCTTGGAAATTATTTCCCTGTCCCATCTGCAGAGACCTTTGTATATTGGTATGGGATGGAAAAGCCCACCTTAGCAAATCATGGTTGTTGCTGTGAGGAAGATGAGGGGCTAGCACTTGGATGGTGGTCATGAAGTGGTCTCTTGAGGCTGAGAATGTGCAACGTGCTCCGTGCAAAATGGCAATGCAGTACTGCAGAGCTGCTGGTAGAAAACAGCTGGAATTCAATACCGAGGGAGGCCGGGAGGTGGAAGCAGTGCAGCTTACACCTCCCATAGTGTACTCAAATCAAATTACTAGCCTTCTCATAAAAGAAAGCGAATGGGGGGGCAACAAAAGAGGGGCTACTTAAGGGTTTTGTTAGGAGGTAAAGAAGCAAATGAAAGCTCAGGGTCTGAACTTTGTAAGAGAGGAGAAAGTGAGGCAGTAAAATAAAATAGAAATACTGCCCTGGAGAAGTATGTGGATACAATTTGGGGGTGTTCTGTGTGTAATGTGACTGTTATAACTATGTTTTGGGTTTTTTTTTTTAATGAATAGACATATCAACCTTTGAAAGTCTTCTTGAGAGTGAGACCCTTTTCTGTAGCAGAGCTTGAAAATCATGAATCTCAGGTTAGTTGTAGAAGTAAGAAATGTTTTTCTTCTCCCTCACAGAACATCTAGTATTTCTTTTATAAAAGCCATGTGCTTCTTTGAAATAGAATTTCTGGGCACCTGGATAAACATGATTTTTTAAATTTTTATCACAACTTTTACTAATTTGCATGGTATGGACTCTCACACCTGTAGCTCTCCAAAATTCCCCAGGGTACATTATTTAAAAGCTGGTGTCACTCTTGACTCTGTAGAGTGCTCAAGAAACAAAGGAATTTTATAGAAGAGATGATGCAATTCTAGGAGTAATTCAGGTATTTGACCCTTGAGTTTCTTTGGATTGCATGAACAGTCTACTGCCTCATCCCAGTGACTTGCTGCTCATCCTGTCAAATTTTTCTGTAAACTACAGATTATATGGTCAGATTCAGATGCTCAGTGGTTTATGCATGCAGATGTGCACACACAAACACACAGCAATACTCCCCGCTCCTCCATCTGTTGAGCCCACTGATGTAAGAATTTCTTTAGCTGTCCTTGGAGGACAAGGTCTCCGCAGCCTGTCTCTCAGCCCTCATTCTTGCAGGCCCTCACAGGCTCTCTGATAGGCCTCTTGTTTCTGACTTATTTAGGGAAGGATTTAATATTTAGTTCAGATTTACTTCTTGTGATTTACTTTTAAAAAGCATATTCTTGCATTTAATCTGCCAGAGTTGGAACTTTTGTAGGTTTTTTTTTCACTTGGATATTTTTTTCCCCTCAACTCTATTCACCTTTCCATAGGCAGTTCTTGTTGAGTAGTATGTGCTTCCAGTTTGGTATCATTCAGCAGTCTGAGCTTGCTGGAAAGGGAAATTGAGTTACAAAATCAAAAGGTTTTATGAGAGAAATAGCAATCAAATTAGTCTTGAAACTAATTCAGTTTCCTTCACTGCTGATGATGCCAGCTATCAATCAAAGGATAAGGCTTCAAACTTTTTTTTTACTTTATTTATGCTGGTCATAGTTTATTTCACATGCATTGAAGTGCACACCCAGTAAATATTTATAAAACTTTTTGTTTTCATGGGGTACTGCAGCCATAATCACAAAATACCAGGGTTTAGAAAGTTTTAAAACAAACCCAATGAAGAAGTAAAAAAACTTTCTGAAAGGAATCCTAGAATATTTTTAAACCTCTTGGAAGACTCCAGTCGATTCCCTTAACTTTGTCTACGCTCTGGCTTTCATTATGAAGTGACTGTCTGTAGTTGTTAGGTGCCTCAAGAGAGATTATAGATAAATTTTGCAACTAGTCATAGCTCTGGTAAATAGATGAAAACACTAGTCTGTTTTGGCTTTGCTTGTTTGTTTGTTTGTTTCCAGATAGCTTTCTTCCTATATCATTTTGTGTGTTCTTCTGGTTTACCTTGTCTTTTAAGGGTGTCTTTACCTTGCTTTTTAAGGGTTGTGTTACTATTGAAGATTCACAGACAGTAATTCTTAATGCACCCAAAGAGTCTTCTGCAATGAAAAGCAGCGAAAGAGGGATTGGTCATCCCGTGCACAGGTTCACCTTTTCTCAGGTAGCCACTTTTTCCTGATTTCACTTCTAGTTTGTTTTTTTCCTCTCACTGTGATGACAAAAATTTCATTCTCCACTATATCATGCAATACGATTGCCAGAAATTACACTTCTGTAAGCATGTGTTTAGGGCCTTAACTTCTGAAAGAGTGGTAGCCTAACTGCTTAAACCTTCTATGTTGAAAATTTGTTTTCTTAATCGTTACCTGCTGCAAGAACTTCTGTCCTTAGAGCACCAACAATAAAACAGCTCCAGGCATTGGTCATTTAGACCAATGTAATGCTGACCTGCGTATCACTTGTGGGGGATTGGTACAGAGTGAAGGAGAGAGCTGTGCATCAGCACTAGAAATCTTGAAAGCATCCACTGAAGAGTATGTGTTTAGCAGCATTCTGAGCAGTTTATTTTAGGAGCAGGAAAAGATGCAAAAAAGCCTGAGTGCCTCAGAATGAAGCAGGCATCCTATGAGAACCTGACAGAAAATGTTGAACTTGAAAGGGTTCAGGCAAGACAGAAAACTAAGCTGGTATCTCCTACTCAGCCTTCTCTGTAAAAACTGTAACTATTAATCATTGCTTAGTATTTTGATATATTAAACTATTTTGTGCCTTCCCCCCCCCCCCCTTCTCAAAGGTCTTTGGACCAGAAACTACCCAGAGTGAATTTTTTGAAGGCTCGGTGAAAGACATAGTAAGAGCGTACGTTAATGGAGTGAATGGACTGGTGTTTACTTATGGGGTTACAAATGCTGGCAAGACATTCACAATTCAAGGTAAAAAACCTTGTCAAAAAGCATCTATAACAACCAAGTCAAAAATCCAGTGAGAAGTTTATATAAATGTCTACATTTTTTTCTTTTGTTGATTTTAAGGGACTTCAAAAGATTTTGGTATTTTACCTCGGTCACTTGATGTGATTTTTAAGTCCATAAGGGGAAGACAGTATCTGAAGATGAACTTCAAACCCTATTTGAGCAATGAAGTTAAGAAACTAGAAGATGCACAAGTTAAGCAAGAAGAAGCCATAAAAACTGTTATTCTTGCTTCACTGAAAGAGGTCAGTCACCAAATGCTTCCTTGTTACTTAATGAAGCTTCTTAAAAGCTTCCTGTCTAACAGAATATCTCCAATAAAATCTCCTTTTCACTATTGATTCTTTAATTATCTGAATCTACAGTACATGGATACTTGGTGAACCTTGGAATAACGAGGGAACTGTCTGGTTTTGGAGCTCAGGGTAAACTGGAATCACTTTCTGCAGCAGGCAGTACGCTGTTCAAACCAAAAACTGTTGCAAAGCCAAAGCCTGGATATCTATAGAGGGACAGTTCTGGCACTGGTGATGCTAGCCCTTGAAATGTCACTGAGAGATGACCTATCTGAAGCCTGCTTCTTAAGTGAATCTTCTTTTGGGTCAGGTTCCCAGGCTGGGTCTTGGGGCAGTCACTCAAATTCCAGTACTAGCTCAGGAGACATACTGGCAGTGTCTTAGCAGGGGCAGTGACAAAGGCAGAGGAGTCCCTTTTGGTGGAAGGCAGTCTTAAGACAGATTTAAAAGTTTGTAAATCTGTGATTTATTTAACTTCATAAAGAAACTTGTGATACAATGAGAGAAGGGAGATGCCACAAAATGAATTTCCTAGAAGGATGACAGCCTGCTTTAGAGGATTGTATGTATCTCTAACTCTGATCTCTGAAGATTGTAGGTAGAATAGATCTTTACTGCAGCGGCAGCCTTCTGTTCTTGTTATCTAGTCACTGCTGTTTCCAGTGTAAGGAACAGGTCTCGCTAGAAAATGGGCACCCTTCTGTGTGTGACTATTCTAAATGTTTCTAAACACAGTTGCAAATTATTACAAGATGTTTGGCTATTTTTTCTTTTCCTTTTGTCCACAACGTATTTAACCTGAACTATGATTCCGTGTATTTAACCTCAAAGTGAAGTAGGCTCAGCTGATGATCAGAGCAAATCTGGATGAATTCTGGGAAGTACATAAGTAGGGTTGACTGGCTTTTCTTTTTTTTTTTTTTCCCCTGTGGTCTTTAATACCAGTGTTGCTAAAGTATTTCAGTTGGCTCTGAAAGAATATCCTTCTATGAATCAAATTCATATGTAAAGTTTCACTCAACATTCTATTGCTTAATTTAAACTCTGCAAACCAAACTTTGTTTAGTCAGAGTCTGTTTAACTTTTAAGGAAAGATGAAAAATCTAAAAGACGCTAAAGATTGTGTATTTATTTTGTCTTAAAAACTCACACTGTGTGCATATGTAGGGGTGTGGGGGTCTTAAACAAAAATTGAGATGGTCAGGTGGATAGTAGGTAAATATTTTGAACTTTATGTAACCTACAGACTTGCAAGAAGCAGCAATCAGGTCTAGAATAGGAGGTCAAATATTGCATTTTGAAGATAACTCTATACTTTGCAAATGATCCGTTCTGTTAAATCACAGTCTGACTTTGTCTAGTTTAGTTACTGAACGTTGCAGTAGGTGATCTAGATGCTGATGCACTGCACTGAAAAACAAGCAAGACTCCGCCATCAGGAAGGAAAGGAAAATGCGGCTAGAAAAATAAGCCCTGAGCAGCCCCCTCTGACGGGTTACACAATGTTCCCACAGTGATAGCTCGGCTATCCCAGTGCTGGAGCCGCACTTCTTGATAGCTTCTGAATGAATAGCAGCACTGTTCGGATGCTCGCTCAGGCTTGTAATCTGAGAGCAGATACGGTTTGGTGGGCTTGGTTTTGGTTTACACGGATTCCTGTCGGCCCTTTTCCCAGGCTCGGTTTACATGTCATGCAGAAAGAGGTTGCTGTTCCTTTCATCCTCTCACTTTAAACCGCTCTGAGTTACTGCAATGCCCTTGTGTTTAGTGTTCTATGGTTTATGTTCTCTATACAGCAAAAAGTGCTGCTGCAAAAGCTCTCTCTTGGCATGGATCACACACTGTCCTTCCTTTTACTTGTTCTGTTCATGAGGTTAAGTACTGTCTTTTACTGCATTAAAAACTGCCTTTTTTTTTTTTTGCATTCCTATTTCTACCTGTCCTCATATTTGCTATTGAATGTCAGCTTCTGTCACTGGCAAACAGTGTGAGTTCCTGTTCCCACTTGTTCTCAGGCAGTCATCTTTGGGCATTTTTCTGTATTTAGTCTTATGATTTGAAGACCAGGAGGGCAAAGTAGCTAATTCACTCCATTTTCTTGAAATACCTTTACAAAAACTTACCACATGCACAAGTACTGGGTGTTTTACTGGTACTGGGATTTTGCGTTCCGTTCCATTTTTGCTGTGCATAGATGTGCCACGTGTGGCAGTATCATACCCAGCTTCAGAATTTTGCTTTGTACTTCACACACAGAATGAATGGAATCCATGCTTGTGGCTATACTTTTAACTACTCAAGAAAAATAAACTTAGATAGTGCAGTCTCTGTAGAATGTTCACTTATAAAATAAATGGCAATGAAATCATATGCTATTTATCTTTAAAATGGAAGATCTGAAAGTATGGCTTTCTACTTTCCTGTTTGTAAAAATTCCATTTTCAATGTACCAAGCAAGTAACTTAGGCAGCAGCAGACAACCCATAATGAGGTTAGCACTGCATTTGAACAGCTCGAACGTTAAGGTTTCCTTCTTTGAATTTGTTCCCCTCTCCTACTGTAGGATTACCCTCTGTTGTGATTGGGTTTGGGAAAACCAGGGTAAATGTCCTAATGACAATTTATACTGGTGTGGAAAATATGAGGAGGGAGGTAGTACCTGGAGATGCTGGAATCTCTAAATGGTGGGAGTTGCTACTTTGTTACACTAGTTTTCCCAGGGGTAATTTGAAGCCTATACTTTGACAAGTCTTGGCAGGTTTATAAATAGTTTTGTTGATGTAAAGAAATTCAGCAAATGTGTGTACTTAAAGAATCTGCACTGTTTTCTATACAGGTTTTTTTAATGACCTTTTAATTCATTATGAATTAAACCAACATAGGCTGTTGGTTTATCAGATCTCTAAGTCCTTTATGAAGCAATCATTTTATCCTGAAAGAAACTTGCTCCTCCAGTTCTTCTGGGTGACTGACGTACTGTTCAGATTTGTCCCCTAGTTCATAAAGGCTTTCTGGGCTGTCAGTCTGACAGAGGATCTTGTTTCTCCCAAAACTGTAAAGTCTTCTATGTTAGCAGCAATTGGCCTCCGAAAGAGGTTGCTGGAAGTTGCAAAGAGCAATAATTGTTTTGAAGGAAAGAGCATTTATTGAATTCAGTATTGTTAAAGGCATCTCACCTGCAGCCAGACTAAGGATGGATGAACACTTAATACTACTTCAACATTAAATCTTAAATACTGGAATTTATGTCACTTTTAATGTCTGCTATTCTCATAGCTTGTTCATGGGGATGTAACAATCTCTTACTTGCTTCAGGAGGCAGAAAGCACCTCAAATACTGTAACAAGTATGTGTGATGTGGAGTCGGATTCTTGCAACTGTACTTCAAAAAGTGCTTCTGATTCACTAGGTAAAATAAAATAGAAAAAAAAATGGGGAGGGAATTGGGAACATAAGTGGGTAACTATAGGTGGATTTTCTTAGTCTCTGTACTGTACTACACAGTAAATATATATGGTTTTAAACCAAATTTTAATGGCTCAAATCTGGAGAAAGAGTATGTAAAAATATTTTTATAGCTTTGTTCCCTCTGGGAGAAGAGGGAGTCTTAGTTCTGTGAAGTTAATGTATAAACTAAACTGTTGAGAGCTTGGGGCAGGGGGAGGGCAATAGCTCAGAATTTGGGCATGTTCTGATTACAGGTGACTGCTGAGAAGTTTGAACGTTCTTGGGTAAACTCAAAGTTATGCAGTGCTCTGTATCTAATTGTACAACACTCGTACATACAAACCTTCTCTTTTTAAAAGCTTCTGTATAGTGTAATTAAAACTTACCAATGAGTTGTCTGATCGCTGAACTTTCTCTGTTTTGGGTTGGCAGAGAAGAACTTTGTTCCGCTTGACATATATAGGACTAATAGACACCCAAGAACACAAGCATCTGTGTGGATTTCCTTTTGTGAAATTTATAACGAGTATGTGTACGACCTGCTAAATGTATTATCTACATCAAAAACTCAGAAGCGCAGAGTCTTAAGAATTTGTGAGGATCAAGGAGGAAATTGTTACATTAAAGGTAATAATGCTGGTTTATGACCTCAGCAGCTTCACAGAATTTCTTTGATCAGAACTGTATGTAAAAGGTCTCTTTTCACAGACTTAAAGTGGATTAACATTCAGAACATTGAAGAAGCCTGCAAAATACTGAAAATAGGAAACAAGAACCGAAGCTTTGCTTGTACAAGAATGAATGAGCAATCAAGTAGAAGGTTTGTTCCTCTAATTATCAGCATACTCTGTTCCTTTTCTTTTAAGGGGAGGGAGATTTTAGAGTATGTTTGAAACGAGCCACTCTTCAATAATAGTTTAAGACTTTTCCTTGATTATTCTGGTTTTATTATGAAATTCTTTCTGGAAGAAAGCTGAGAGAGGCCCTGTGACTTCAGTAGTAGCTGAGCTTGGATTGCTATTCACAGCTTTAGACAAGCAAAACCATCAAATCACATTCAGTTTTGAGTGCCAGCAGGGCTATACATCTTGGCAAGTGTTAGTGGCGCTGAGTGGGAATGGTTGCATGGGGATGTTGAAGGAAAAGCTGGATAATTCTTCATCACTGGCAGTATAATCCTTGGAAGCCTGGAGCCTGTCAGCAGGGGATGTAGGAAGGAGAGAATCGTGCAATATCTTGCAGTGCAGCCAGGTTATCTAGATGCTTTTAGATAGGTGTGTTCTAGCTGAGCTTTTCTGAGCTAGAATTAAGCTCCTACCTCTTACCCATCTCTGGAGAGGCATCAGGAAGAATCCAGCTTGAAGAAGTGGGAAGAAATGGAGATGGTGGTAAACTTGCTTGATTTTTAATGTCCTCTTAATTAATTGTCCCTTTAAGTGTAGAAGGGCCATGTTGTATATATTACCTAATATAAACACGGTGTTACTAAGCCTGCTTTTTCCTCTAAAAAGCAAGAGTTATGCTGTCCTGTATTAGTTAAAGACAGCTGCCATTAAATTTTATGTTGTGATTCCATCTCAATTTCAGTCAAGCCTAAATTAGCACAGAAAAGAATCGTGTGCTTTCCTGGCAGAGTTGTGTGCCCAGAACATCCTTGTTTTTGTTTGTCAGCTTGCTGGTTTTTGTTTTGGTTTTTGTTTTTCTTCGTTCTTAAAATGTGGTTTGATGCTGCAGAGTAAAGCACAGCTCTAAATACATACTGGAGAAGTAGCCTGTCTTTTAGAGAGACTTCCTCACTAGAGAGGAGTTGCCTTCTCATCTTCCTGATTTACTGGATAAACTGGGGACAGGGCACTTATAATTCTAGGATTTCCCCTGTTTTCAGACAGTATGTCCACTGCCTTTGTAGCCCAATGTCTAAAACAGAGTAACTGGATTTTTCAAGTGTTACAAACACAACCTTTCTAGAAAACAGAGTAACTTAAAAACTGAACAAATAACTTTGTGTTTAAGAAGTAGATGAAATTACAGGCCTGTCATTCCTTAATTTATTCCTTATTCTCCCCCCCCCCCCTTTTTTTTTTCTAAGAAGTTAATTCTTCAGATTTACTGAGTTCAGGTATAGCCTAAAGTTTTGTATACAAAGTGGCTGCTTAAGCACTCCTCTTCTGATCAGTAGACTGAAGTGAACCAACTTGGTTTTTTTCCACCACAGCTCAGGCTTCCTGTGGAAGCCTTCCTTTCCCTTTCCTGTGTTGAAAGAAATAGCAAGTCAAAAAATACAACATTTTTTTTGCTGCTGAATGAATGCATTGGGAAGATAACTGATGTAAATTAGTGAATAAATTCGTTTTTTTTCCTTCAGCACTGAACTTTCTGTAGCATGCAAATTTTAATTTGCTTCAGTGACTGCTTAACTTTCATAATTGTGGTTATTAAAAAGGACTTCTTTCCATTCCAGTCACAGCATATTCTCAGTCAGGCTACTAAAGCTAACTGATGAGCATCAGCCACGTGTTCTTGGAGTTTCAGAGTAAGTGAATGCTTCAGCTGATTTCTAAAATATTTACATTCTGGTAAAGTTGGTAAGATGTAAACCTGCTAAACTAGGGAACTTTTTTTTTTTTAATAAACAAATCCTCTGAGAGCTGAGAAGGAAATCAGAACTCCACTGGCTGCATAAAACTGACTGACTGTCCCCAACAGGGACACACATAGAAGAGTTTACCTGTCTCTTTAATTCTATTAAAGTTTAGCTGAAAGAACCTGTTAAAATGCTGTCAGCAGTACTTAAATTGAGGGGAACACATGTATATTGGCTTACATAATGGGGAGGTGGGGACAGGGGAGTATTATAGAATACCATACTATATATTCTAGTAAGCAGAATTCGATTGTCTGATAGAAGCCAGTCTCTGAAGTTGAGGTGCAGCAGTTAGTGCTGAAGACCCAAGGTACAAGATGTTCTGGTGTATCTTTCTGCTTTGGGACCAAACTAGAGTTTGTGTTGAATGTTCGTGGCAGCACATTTGATGTTCTCCTGAAATGGAAATTCAAGTCTCTCATCTAAAAAGAATGCAGGTGATCTGCTTAAAAATTGTTCTCCTAATCTAAAATGCTAATACAAGAACACTGCTAAATCCTGACATCTCTCTGTCCATTTGTGGTTTAGAGGAAGTGGCCTAATCTTTTGGCCCCAAATCATTTAGATAACTTTTGTTTGTTTGTTTCCTGATTATTTGTCCATTTAGCTTGATACAGAGAAATGGGTACAGCCTGTATCAGAGTGCTTTATTTCAGTCCTAGCTCCTACTGACTTCTCTTTTGTCTCTGCTGAGCAGAGGTGGTAGTAAATATACCTTGCTGTGAGATAACACCTTTTAGTGTCACACCTTCCAATGACAGATGTTCTAAGGAAAGAGAACTTGAGGAAGTGACTGCATCTGTATTCCTTGCTGTTCCTTGTTGGGGTGTATTCCCCTGGCAAAGCTTGCAGCAGCTGTTAGAGGAGTGACGGAGTTTGTACATTGCTTAAGGAAGAGGAAAAGCTCTTTATCCTTGTACTGAAAAGGGTAAAGATCATAAGATCATAGCCTTTCACACTCTTGAAATACTTGCCTTAATAATATGCATGGTGTTAATATATACTTAATCTGCCTGAAAAGCCATGATCTTACAAAGGTGCTATTTTATGTAACTAAATGGATAAGTGAGTAATAGTTCATGACATAAATTATATAACTTCCCGAGCTTCCTGTATTTCAAGGGTTTTCTTAACATAAAGTGAAAGTGATGAAATTTCTTTATTATCCAGGATAATTGCCTCTGACTGTAACCTGTTGTACCATAAGGGACAATTCAGTGGCCTGAGTTTAGCAGCACATAATTGCTGTAGCCAAACAAGGATCTCTAAGGTAATCTGGGAAGGACTTCTGGCCTGCTGTTTGCAATATCCTGGATCCAGAAGAGTCAGACTGCAGTGTCTTGAAGGGTACTGCTGGCCTGCAATCCTCTCAGTGCTGCAGTGGCTGAAGGTGACAAGGTGCTTCTGTAGAATAGCCCCACTGTGCAAAACTGTTTCAGGAATTCCTCTTATCTTGTCTGGAAATACTTAACTTCAGGATTGCAACAAAATTTGGGTTCCTGAATGGAACTCTTCATGTGAGAATGCCTACAAAGTTTTAGATGAATACAGCAAGGACATCTTTGAGCATGCTTAATATGTTATTTTAGGAGCAGGAATCCTGTTCAGGTATCTTTATATAGGATGAGAGCATAGGGGTAGTGCTGTTATCCTTAATATCTTGTGTAGTGCCTCTTGGACAAAATGTTAGTGTTAAAGTACGAGTTACTCTGTGATGTGGGTAGGCTGAAATGAATCATTTGTTTACACTTCAGACAGATAAATGAGACATGCAGTGCTATTTGCATACTGCTTAAAACAAGTTTATATGTGTGTTCTGGATATTTCTTTCACACAGGTTGTCTTTCTGTGACTTGGCTGGATCAGAGAGGTGTAATAAAACACAAGCCTTTGGAGATAGACTAAAAGAAGCAGGAAATATTAATAATTCTCTTCATATCCTTGGAAAATGCATCGCAGCACTAAAGCAAAATCAAAATCCAAAGTAAGTGTCAAGTTGTAAACACACCAACTTTTAGGTTGAAACTCTAAACCTACCTTTGTTTCTGTGAGGGGTTTGCATGGTTAGAGGAGTTTGCATTGAAATCTAAAAATCTTGTAAGCCTTCTTTATTACAGATGTTACTGGAATACTTTAGATGAAGATTCTTTTTCTCAAACTGCTGTTTGTGGAGAATAGAGATGGGCAATTAGCAACATACTACCAAGATTTTTATAGTGTGTGTGTATAAGCAATACACTTTATGTACAGAGCTTCTGTTTTGTTCTTTCTTCCACCTCCAAAAGATACAGGTAGATTCATCAGATAGCTGCCAGATGTCTCGTACTTAGCTTTTGGCTTGTTCCAGTATCTGCTTTGTAACACTAGGGAACTGTGATACAGACACTGTAGTATTTTTTTCTGTTAAATACTTCAAATTGTTGGAGCACCTATAACATCCAGGAAAGACCTTGCTTTTTGATGTGAAATAGCTTGGGCCTAAATATGAGCATCCTACTGGATCTGTTTCCTGAGAGAAACAGAATTAAGCTCTGTGTTACAGTATCACAAAATTTAACATGTATGTTTGTTTGTTTCACAATTTTATATTCTTTTCTCCATGAGGATGAAGCCAAGCTACGTTCCTTTCAGAGAGAGCAAATTAACTCGTCTGTTCCAGCCATTCTTTTGTGGAAAAGGCAAAGCTTGTATGATTGTAAACATTAATCAACACACTGCCACATATGATGAAACATTACATGTAATGAAATTTTCAGCTATAGCCAAACAGGTAACAGTGCATCTCCTTTTTCTGGCATTCTGCATTTTTTACTACTATTGGTTTGTGAAATGATCAGGTTGTATGGATTTGAGTGTGATTTGGATTTTTGATAGGTCATATTAATACTTCTGCACATGACTTCCCTCAAAGGCTTTTAGAGGCCTTACCCATCCTCAAACCTGTTTGTGGCAAGAAGTTGATAGCTGCAGCTGTTGGCTTTGTTCAGTTCTACACCTCTGACATGATACAGGCAGGGTACTTTTGGATACGACTGGCTATACTGTATAGCTGAGAAAATGCAAGATTTTGATTCATGGTTTTGATGAATACTCTCACCTGTGTGCAGTAACTATAGCACAAGATGAGTCATTCCAAACTTCCAGGACAGCTAGTGGTGGTAGTAAAAGTAGATGCCTCTTTCTTGTTTTGTAGTCTAAATGTGATCTCCTGTGCCTGCATTGCTCTTATTTGGCTAAGTACAAATAATTAATAACAAACAGAAAGAGTTGGCTTTTTATTGGTAAGTTAATGCTTGAAGGTAGTGTGCTGCTCTTTGAAGCCAAACCCCCTTCCCCACTTGCTAAATCTACCCACTCATGCTGTTCCTGCTAGCTCTGCTTGGCAGCCTCCCGTTCAGTTCAGGACGTGGGGTTGATGTTTGGTGTCAAGTTCATTTGGCTTCCCTGGAAGCTGATGTATATGACATAGGTACTTAAATCTTAACATAACTAAGCATGAATTCCTGAGCCTTGGTCACAGTATTTCAAGAAGGAGCAAATGTTTCAGGGATTTGCTGCTTTTCGTTAACTTTCCAGGAAGCTACACTAAAACCTTATATTGTAGGGGAGAGAAAACACCTTGCTAGACATGTATAGCAAGTTTGTTGGTAGATAAACAATGCATTCATGCCACTCGTTCTGAATGTTCTGCTATCTGCAATATTGACAGCATTGATAAATCAGTGCATTCAACTCTGGATTTTTCCAGGTAATCCAGACAATCCTACCCAAAAGTTTAGGTTATTTTCCACCCAAGCTAGCTGGAGGCAATGGCAAACCCATTGTGCACTTTGATGCAGACACATCTGTAGAAGACTTTCCTGACAGTGCTGAAACCTCCGCAGAAGAAGTGGACATCACCATTCTGAGTCATGAGGTAGATACACATCTATGCCAACTTGTACCCAAGAAAGCCTTTGTTTTTACTTCTTATATTAGAATCTTTTACTCTAAGGGATGTGCTGGAAGCTGGATCAAATGGGAACTGTAAGCTGCATGGCCAAGCTACTGGGCATGAGGCAGACCTGGACTTAGTGTGGCCTAGTTCTGAGGGAACAAGTGTAGCTGTGGAAGGCTGCCTGAAGCTTTCTAGTTAGGTCAAGTGCTACATCTGAAATTCAACTGATTGCTCAACAAAGAGTAAGGAAGCAGTAAGTGTTTTTAAAACAACACTATTTAGTCATTTGTGCTCCTTGGGGAACAGCAAGAGCAAGTTAAGATGAAGGATTTTAAAAACAAAGCTATAGAATCTAAGACCAATAAATTGTAAAGATCTAGTAGGCTTTATGCTAAACAGTTCAACAAATTAATATTTAAATGTCAAATGGTAGTGAACTCTTTGATAGCAGAAACCATCAAGACAGAGAAAGGTTGTCTTTAAAGTAGAAAATCATGTTTGAAAACATTTAACCTTCAGTGCAGCCCCCCCTGAAAATATAGGCTTGTAGAAACAGTCTCTGTGGCTGGCTGTATGAATATTTCATTTGACATGTATATCAATATATATTTCTGGCTTGTTTTCTGAACCAAAATATGTTAAATTTAGGATCTCTTGAAAACTACAGAGAGCCTAAAGGAGAAGCTAGTTGCTGAAAGGCAAAGTAAACTCCTTCTGGAGGTGAAGATACGCAGAGAGATGGCAGAAGAAATGTTCCGACAGCTATTGGAAACAGAGGAAGCCTGGAGGCAAGAAATAGTGCAGTCCTTCAAGACTGAAGGGATTCCACTTATAGAAATGCATGCATTTAGATCTATACTCATTCCTTTGTATATGCAAGACATGCATGCTCACATTATTTAAAAATGTTAAGACTCGACAGTTTCAAAGTCTCCAAAAAAAAAAAGGGAAGAAAGAACACTAAGATAAACTTGTACATGGCAAGAGGCTGGGCAGTACAATGAAAAAATAATGCTGCTTCCTGCTGAACTTTTTCTCTGTTTAATTTGCAATTACTGGAGATTGGCCTGGATTGTTATTAGTATTGAGAAGATCGTTGCAGGTACCCCACTGAGGCTTGTGGCTGTTCCAAAGCTTACACTTGGTCACGTTAACATGCATGTGCTTAAGGCAGTGTGAACTGTATTTCTCTTGAGCTCTCCTGGATGACTTATGAACCATCATTAACTTACTATCTTAAAAATTACTGTGGCTCTTTTCACTGCTGTAGCTAATTTGGGGTTATATATATGTTTTTGGTTTTTTTAATTGTCCAGATTGCTCAAGCTGAATTCACTTCCTCTGAACTCCTCTCTTCCTGAAATCAGTTTCCTGCTGTTCAAATTGCTAACAGAGACTAACTACAAGTGATGTTGCCAGATGAACACACTGTGGTTTAACACCTGCACTGACTTTAAAATTCTTTGGGTGCTTTTGGCCCAACCCAGGAAACAGCAGTGACACCTTTTCTTTGTTGAGGTGATGTTCTGTGTCACTACTGGGGCATTGTTCTAAATTGTGACAGGACTAATATGTAATTAGGCAAAATTAATTTGGCATTTATCTTTAATGGAAAAACACCAAACCAGTGTGAAAGACACCTCCTGGAGAATACTTCAGTTATCAGCTCTAAGTGGGTGCAGTCCCATCCACTGGTGGATTATTTTATATAAAACATTTGTTTGAGAAATGCTAAGTGTGTGTTCTATAGCACTTTTCTTGGTATATGCCAAGTACAAGTTACACCTCAGTGCAAGTCTGGGGGATCACTGAAAATTAAAAGGAGCAAGGGGATAGAAGTACTACTTGGTCTCTTAACTTCACTATTTATGATAAGGTGAATAACTTTGATGTTGCCAGTTGAACACATGTAGTCAACCTGTAATAGCTGGAATGCTGATATAATAAATAAAACTAACATGTTCTCCTCAGCAACCGTCTGGAAGATCTGAAAGACAGTTATGAAGAAAAACTGGAGAGCAAATTTGAAATGTATAAAGAGGCCATCAAGAAACACGCGTACATGTGCGCCATGGAACAAGTTGAACATAATTATGTTCCCATAGAAGAATTTCTAGCTGAACAAGAGAAAGTTGAGGTATGGCTTGACTGCTGCTAAAAAAATGTGTGCTAGCCTCTTCACTGGAAATTTTGCTTTGCTAACCATGAAGAGAGAGGTGGCTTCTGTTTAACACCACCTGTAGTGTATACCCAAACTTCCTATCTTTGAGGGCACAGGACGATTAAATCCTAGTCCTCTTTAGCTCTGTAGTGCAATGGTTGGAACACCTCGAGGGCCAGTGTATACAGCAGCCTGGCTTTGTGGAGATCCTTGGGATTGGAGAGTAAAAAGCTAGTCTGAAGGGGCACTGGGCAATTTAGTACAGAGTAATTAATTTAATTATAATGGATCTCTGCTCTGAAGGTCTAGAGGGAGGACTGTGGGATAAGAAACTGATGAGGAATCAAACTTTATGCAGGAGAGAACTTCATCTCCTGAATGTACTTCTACCTAGAACTCCACTGTTACGCAGGTTCCTTTCCAGACATGAGGGAAATGGGTCTCTGTTGTAGATTGTGATCTATAAACATTTCTGCCTTTTTAATTGAGATTAAAATTTCGTTCTGTGAAATAATTCTTCCTCATTTAGCAAACTAGTTGGCAACAGTGTTTAACACAGATGTGCTGAGGGTTGCTTCTGTCATATGGTTACTTTTAATACAGCTTGGAAATCTTCAGACGTGGAAGAGTTGACTCCTGTGTGAAGTAACTTCCTCCTAGAAGGTCTTGTGATCTGAGTGCTAGTCCTTGCTGGGACTTCTCAACCATAATCATCACAATTTCCACCTGGAAATGATTTTAAAACTGCCTATATACACGTGTAGTATAGTTGAAGGCCATGCAGTAACGCATCAGATTAAGCAGAAATTAAGACAAATTCTTCTATGTGCCCTTCTTTATTTCAGGCTAGAGAGAGTAAAATACTGCAACTGGAAAGGCAACTTGATGAACAGTCAGGGAGGCTGTTGGCTCTGGGAAGTCTGAATTCAGATATGCTGACTACTGAAAATAACATGGAACTAGGTAGGAATCTAATCTGGATATTCAAAGTTCAATTGACTTTTGGTTTTGTGTATAAACAAGTAAAGTTTTCTTTTGTCTATAGATCTTATGAACAAGACAATGAAGAGAGCCAATGAAGGATTGCAGCAAGAATGCAAAGAAAAAGAGGAGGTAGCTTTTGCTTAGCATTTGACAAATCTCTGGGGGTTATGGTCCTAAACTCTGGCATGGTTCAGTACTTAACGATCTGCACTGTAGACAAAAACATGAAGATTCCTACCAATGGGTGTCAGGTTTACAAAAAAAGCCCTTGCCCAGTTGTGGGTGACTTTTGTCAGAGACTGGCTGTGCTTCTGCCTTTGCTTTAGTTTGTAAAGGCGTCTACTATCCCAACAAGTCAAGGGGTGAGCGTGATGTGAGTTGGAAGTAGGGAATTTAATGGTCTCGTGTTGGAATTTGTTGTAAATGTTGCTGCTGTGGCATCAGTGCTTTCCTGCCTGAAGTGCGGTCTGCTCATGCACAAGAAAACAGCTTCAGAATCTGGTAATGGCCTAGAGCTAGAGCCAAAATAGTGCCTTAAACCAGTCCTTCCTCTGACTACTGATCTCCACTATCCCCTTGAGCTTAACTCAAGGGTAATGTTTGAAGAATAGTGACAAGATCCCATGCTCTGAATAGACTATAGAGGTGGAAATGATGGCCTTCGGGCTGTGTTATGGCAAACACATACCAATTATTTGCAGCTATGCAGTTTTAGTCTATACCTTGGATGGATGAACTTCTTGCAAGGCTGTGGTTGGCTTTCCGTGTTTGAGGAGGAGGAGGGAAGAGACAAGCCTTGCTCCTTTTGCTAATAACAAATAGGAGTAGGAGAAATAGTTCCAGCTGGTTCTAATAAACCATGTAAATGGAAAGTGAACTTAAATACCTTTCTTTTGACAAAGCATACTCCAAAAATAACTTGTACATACCAAGTTTAATGCCTCGTGTTATGTCCCTGACATTTGTTTTTCAGTCCTGTTCTTGAGAGCTCTACATCACTTTCCATTTCCTCTGTCAGTTTCAAATTTGGATGGATGTTTGGCTTTTAAGCCTGATATGGGGCTACAGTATTGATTGGCATCTGTGGCTAGGAAGTGTTATTCAGAATGCTGGGATTGCTGTCTGGCAATAACTGAAGCGAGGGCATTTTAAAGCAGTTGGTTCCATCAGCATCCTTCTGCTGCTTTGCCTCATGTATCTGGTCATTTCTGATGAGTAATTAACTACTTTTTCTTCCCATTCAGCCACTAAACTCGTGTTTAGTGGGCTAAAGGGTGACTTTGGTTTTTTTTTGGTAGACTAGATTTTTTTTTTTCCCTGCAACCTTGTAGAAGTACATTAATGACATAACATTAATTTTGCTGGTTCAGAGTTTCTTTTCCCTCTCAGGACTTCAGTATTCCCAGCAGGAAGGTGAGGTCTTATGTTGTAACTGCTCAAATTCATTATATTAATAGTGTGTGCTTCTAACTACCCTTACTGAAAAGGAACAGACTGTAGCTTCCCCTGTTCCAGAGGTAGCTTTGTGCTGCTGTTCTTTGATTGACAGGTCTGTGTAAATCTATTAGCTTCAGCACAACAGCTCTTGAATGGTCCAGCTGTATTTTATCACCAGAAATGATGGGTTGTCATGTAGGTTGAGAGGAGCAGATTTCCTCTTCACTGCTTTGATCTTGTAGTTTCCAGTGTTCACTATTAATCAGAAATGTTTATGGTGTCTGTACGAGTTACAAAATCCCAGCCACGCTCATAAACAAAATTAACATAAAACATGCTGTGCTGAACTTCAGTGTGTGTGTGCTTTAATTTCAGCTTATAAAATCCCTGAAGTTTAAAATGCAGAAACTAAATGAAACCCTGCTAGAAGCTAATGAAGGCTACAGAAAAATGGCAGAAGAGAACAGCCAACTGAAGCGTACAATTGCGCTCAAGGTTTGTCAATTTCAAAACAACTTTAATATGCCTTGTATCTGTAGTTGTGCTGAATGCTTCTACATCTGAATTTCTTTTGATGATAGCATTTTTTTTCCTATCCCTAACTTTCCCAACTTATGAGCTCATAGCCCTTATGTTTCACTCCATGACTTCTATCTTGTAAGACAGGGCACAGTTTTCAGCTTCAGTGACAGACTCGGCCAATAGGGTAACTCTGTGCTGACAGCTCTTGCTAATCTAACAATGCCACAAATTATTGTCAAGCAAAGAAAAGACTTCTCAGAACTGTAGTCATGAAGTGTTTTTCTGAGGGCTGGCAAGGTGTCAGTTCACAGATGTTAGTGCAACAAGACTTAAAGATCTATGGCTTTAAAGCTTTACTGATGTTCCTGCAGAGGTGGCTGAGCTGGGTGAGAGATATAGGCAGGTAAATCTTTCCTTAAAAAGCAGGAACTTCATAAAGTTGATGGAGACTGACCTCAGATATCAACTAGATTCCTAAATAAAAAAAAGGAAAATTTTGAACTCTCGACACTTTGCACCTCTGCCTCATTTGTAATCCACAAATGAAGCAAGGCAGGTGTAGGACTGCTTAGTGATGTTTCTTTGAATGTTAACTTCCCTTCCACGTGCTTTTTAGTCTGAGAGTGAAAATTATTCATCTTGAATTTTGTTTCTTAATCTGTTATAAAACGTAGGAAGGTGACTTTTTTGTTAACCACAAGGATTAGAGAGCATCTTTAGGACTCTGCATTCCGCCCACTCAAAGCATTTATTCATTTCTGATTAGTGGACTTATGACTGTGCTAGGAGTTTTGATTTGACCTGTTTTGCTTTCAGTAGTTGCAGTTCAAGACAGGAAAAATGCCTTTATTTGGTTCCTAGAACACCACAGTCTGGCTAAGCACATTAGCAGCAGCATCTTAGTCAGGCTTGGTCTCTAACTAGATCTGATGGGGCTCTAGTTTGCTGTTCTCTAAATTACATAAAATTCAGAAGTGGGTACTGAGTAGCCATTTGACATGGTAATAACATGGGTATTTACTGGTAGAGTAAATCATCTGAAACAGAAAATTAACTACATGCAGAAGACCTTGGAGTGTTCACATACCTAACACAGCCTTATCCTCACAGGATCAGGAGATGAATACTCTTCAGAACTGGGCTAAACGTGTTCTTGAGCTTGAAGAAATGGTTTCTTCTCTGCAAAAAGAACTTGATGAACGGAAAAAGAATTTCTCTATAGAGGAGCCAAAACAACACAAACCCAGGAGAGGTTTGTTGGCTAACCTGAAATCCACAGTAGCAGCCACTGCTGGTACCCCTCTTGGTAAAGGCTGGGGGAAGAATGAAGAGGCTTCATCCTCTTCAAGAAAACAAGTACTGTTGGCTCATAAAGCGAAAGAGTAATATTTGATTAATCAAAGTATGCAATTACTGGGCTTCTTTATGAATCTTAAACTGGTGGTAGCTTTTTTTTTTACTCTGATGCCATCTTCACTATCATGTTAACTGACAGAAAAATGTTTGATACAGAACTTAAATTGAATCAGGGTTGACTTTAGAGCTACGTAAGGTTAGGTCTAAACGTGCTTTTACTGTTGCTATAGGGCTGTGATTTGAGAAATATATTATTTTAATTCTTGAGTAACTGCTATCATGGTCTATAGACTGATAAATGTGTGATTCAGGTGAAAGGGGATGTCCATCTGCTGCTCGTTACCTTTTAAAACTAAATATTTGATTTCATTGTTGATTCTTAGAAACCAGATGGCTTGTAAGCCTAAACTCTAGTTAAACTAGCTTGGTTCCTCAGTTAATATTCTGGCTTTGACTTGGAGAAGACTGCTCTCTTGGGACCAAACTGAGCAAATTGCTAAAAGAGGTGGCAAAATGAGGTCTTATGAAGTCTGGCTCCTTGCTATTTTTCAGCTAAATTAGCTTTGTAAAGGAACTTGTTTTAATAACACTTGACTTTCCACTAAGACTATGCATTGAGCTTTGAAAAAATGATTTATAATAAAATTTTCCAGTTCTAAATTAAACTCTGACTGTTCATTTTATAAAGGTGAGGAAATTGGTGAAATCAAGATAAGGAAAGATCATAAACTTAGAGGCTAAATGATCATAGTGATTGACATAGGATGATCCTGAGTTGAGAGAATCATAACCCTGATTATATTACCTTTACTCTAGTAACTTGAGGAAGGCAGTCTGGAGAGTGATAAAATTTGAAGTTGCTTTCTTAGAGCCATTTAAGTCAGTGAGGGTGAGAGTTTTTTTCTAAGTATTGTGGAAATACCGTGCCTGTAAGTGCTTGGGATTGCACTAGGACAAGGCAGAATCTAAGTAAATGGGACTGACCAGTCCCTGCAGTGTTGTTTCCCACGGTGGAATGGGACCCAGTGCAGAAGCAGAGCCTCCTCTTCCTCCCTGTGGCGACACTAGGTGGTGCAGCCTCCCTGCACGACACCGAGAACAGCCTTTGCTGGTGTGACTGGTGGGGCCACAGGGCTTTTAAGTTTGGGGTTGGTCAGGGCAAATGCAGAGTGAAGTCATCCCTCTGATGTGCCTTGAACCAGGCTTGAGCCAGCGCTGTGCTCATGTTTTGACCTGTTCCTGGTAATACAGATTGTTTGGCTCCAGGAGTCCTAAAGGCCTCTAATCCTTCCAGGGTAGAATTTCCAAAATAATATTCTGCTCTCACACAGACTATTCCAGCTATTAAAAAGTATTTTGGTGTAGTGGTAAGTGAATAAGAAGCCAGCTCTGAGCAGTTCTAGATATAAGTATATTCAGAATACCTTGAATTAGGAAGCTGTTATGTACAAATTGCTCAAAGAACAGCAATATTCAAACAGAAGCTAACAAAAATCAGCAGAAGAGGCTAATGCTGGAAACTTTCTGTAATACCCCTTTGACTGATCCAGTACTACACTGGGACAGTGTCACTTGTCTGAGTGTCTGTGAGCAGCTTCATGTAACACTAACTATATAACCTCTTATTCCCTGAGCAACTACTGGTTCTGTTTTCCCTCCTGCTTCCCTGAGCTTTTAGGCTGCCTACAGGACATGGTTTGAAAGACAAGGTTACATTATCTTAAGCTATTTTCCCTTAAAACGAAGCACTGACTGATTCTTTAATGCTTTTCAGGGAGTTGCAAGGGATGGTGGTGATAGTCCATGAATTAGTTTAGAGAAGCTGTTTTAAGGACAGCTGAGACCTGACTTTCTCTCTCTCTGCCCTTCACACCAAAAAGAAGCCCTAACAAGGATGCAGAAAGAGCTGCTTTGGTCCTTTCCAGCTTCTCAAAACTGAAGAGGGATGTAAGGAAAGCAGAATCCTTGAATCCTCTTAATGGTGATAAACAGATGTTCCCCTTTTTTATGGGAAGCTACTGCTTGGGACTAGAACATCAGCTTTTTTTTATCTCAAATTACTACTGTACAACTTGCTTCAGATTAAGTGTTTATTAAAATTAAAAATCACCATACAATAGAAACTATTTACATATTTAACTGATAGGCTGCTTAGACTGCACAGTTTGACTGAAGGAAGCCAATGGAAAAGAAAAGCCATGACTTGAACTGCCTGCACACTGAAGCTTTATCAAAAGGGGGTTTAAGCTTCTGCAAAGTACCATTTGCCTAAATTGTTGGGCTGAGGGGTGTTACAAAGGTGTACTGGGCTTCAGTTGTTAAGAACCAGTGTCACTTTGAAAACAAACCCATCATCTCTGCTGTAGTTCCATTGCAATGGCACCAGCTCAGCTGTTTTGGTGAGTGAGGGGATAGAGGATTCAGTAGGTAGAGCTTAGTGAACTGCATTCACTCCTCTCCCTTTGATTTATATATGGACCTGGAATGTCCCTTCATTTCCTACTGCTTGTTTCCACAGCTTGTTCTTGACAGTGCTAGAGCCAGTTTTAGCCTTAAAACAGGTTTGAGGTTAGTTGATTAAAGCAGAAAAAATACAAGGAATACTCTCGAATAAGCAGAGGATGAGAAGTTAAGATTATAATATTTTCACTGGTAACAGCCTCAGCAACTGCACTGAAAGGATTAACAGCCTTCACCATCCTCTGCTTTCCCCAGGCCTTCGGCCTCATGGGAAGCTGCAGGTTGAACAGGGAGCAAGGTGTGCTGCTGCTTCTGCTGTTGTGTGTGTCTGTATTGCACTTCTGCACCGGTGATGGCTTGAAAAGGGCTTCAAATTGAGTAGGAGTAATACAGCAATAACCCAGAATCATCTTCAGGGTAAAGAATTACATAACCCTTCCTTCAAGGAAACCACGGCACTGTTTAGCAAGTCTTAAGAGCTGACAGTGCTCCAGGTACTAATATGAAATAACAAGGATATAAAAATAATTTTTACAATATTCTGTATTTCAAAGATGATGATTTAAGAACACCCCTGTGTCTTAAACCTGTAAGTTCTCCTTCATGACTTTTTCTTATGAAAAAAAACTTCACCCATCTTCTTGCCCCTTTTATAAAGGTCTCCTTGTAATGTATTGCAGGACTTGGATCCTAAGAAGGCGTTGTCAAACTGTGCCAGTGCACAATCCCTTTCCTTCCTTCTCCCTCCCCACCCCAAAAAGCCTGCTTGCTTTGGGCTCTTTCTGATGCAAAACATAGAGCGTTTAAGGAGAACTTCAAGCTTTAGAGGAACTGTTTTAACCAAAGAAAAACATAATCATTTCTCAGCAGAATTACTCTTCCCTTCAGCATTTCAGCTTCCACACTCAGTTAAGACATCCAAGCTCATGGTTGGAGCAGCCTGTCCAAATAATAGTCTGTGCCAACGAGCCATGGCACTAGAAGTGTTCTATGGCTGTTGTTGGTACTGCCCTTCTGTAGCTGTGTAGAAGTCATCAAGCACACTCTGTAGATAATCAAATGTTGGCCTCTCTTCTGCTTTGTCTTTCCAGCACGTTTTCATGATATCGTACAGCTCAGCTGGGCAGGTTTCCATGCGTGGCATTCGGTACCCGCGCTGAAGAGCGACCATCACGTCTGAATTGCTCATACCTGCAACAAAAAAGAAACTTAATAACACGATCTCAATTCCTAAAGAAACTTTTTTTTTTAATTAATTTTACAGTAAAGATCTTCACCATTGAAGTTCACAAGATTAAAAAGAATGAAAATACTTTTTAATCTGTATTTCATATTAAATATGTCAGGAACATCCTTGCCTATCTTTAGGGGTTTTATGTAGCACAAAAAAGCTTACCTGTCCATCTCACATTCTCAAAATAGCTACTTATTGAATTCTTTTTTCTTTATTTTTTGTGGCTAGAGAACTACCTGTCTTATCAAAACTACATCCTAATCAGAAAAAGAAATATGGCCCCTGTGCAAGTTTATTAAACTCACTCCCTCATGAATACTAGCAAAGGACATTAGCTCTCAAGGTTTGGTACATGTCTAAAGTCTCAGTACATGTCTGTTCTTTTCTGCTGTGGTACCTCACTTTACTTTAGTGGTAGAGACATATTTCCTTACAGTAGAGCCCAGGAAACAACGTGAACATAGTGGGATGGAGGAAGAATCCCACTCTACAGAAAGTGATGGACAGAACTGGAATGCAAGTCTGGGTGTTGCCAGCATCTGACATACTATATAATCACCTGGAAATTAATTTTAACCACCCCGTCAACTTAATTGCCCAGAGAATTGGATACTTGTTTCATATTTCAGAGGTAGGTCCTGAAACTATGGTCCCATTAACTGAAGAGAAACAGCTGTTGGAATTTAAAGCACAAAGATCACAAAAGCTCCAAGTTTTGTGTCTGGAAATGCTTCCTACCAAGCTGCCCACCTTGATTTTCCTCAGAGGAATTAACCATTTGCTATTTCAACTCCAAGTCTTTCAGATGCAGCTTTATGCTGAATGCCCTCAGGTTGCTGGAGCTGGTTACTTAAAAATGGTATTTTGAAACATTCCCATTAGAGCTGAAAAATCAATTTACTGTTTCTAGAAACTGCTGGTTGCAGCCTCCCACCAGGCTACGCTTCCCAGTCTGGGGAAATTTGCCCAAACCTGTCACATCTCTTCAGGTAAACTGGTCACCCATTATTTTGCTGCCCTTCTGATTCTTCAGTATCACCTTAAATCTAAAGCTTTCAATTTCTATTTAAACCAGACATATATCCTTCTTCTAGTTTAATGCAAGCAATGCCTGCAAACTATTAAAATCTTCCAGGGTGCAGGCAGGAGGCTCCTGCTTCTAATGGCTGGTTGACAAATGAATCCACGGTGTATGGCCTATTTATGGTGCCCATAAAAATCCTCCCATATTTAAAAAAAAAAAAAATCTCTTTAGATTCTTCCTTTAGAAGAGAAACTTTACTACAGTAGTACAGCAGCACTGTGTCTACTGTACAGATTGATTTTGCTCTTAAAAAATATATGGTTTATGGAGGTAAAGAGAGAGCAGACTTAGCTGCAGAATTAAGTACAGGGTTGTGTTTTGTGTTTTTGTAGTGGGCTTGTAGGTTTGCTTGGGGAAGGACAATTTTCAAGGCATCCAGAAATAACCTGGTGAGCCCAGCTCAGCACAGGCGACTGTCCGGGTACAGGGGCATGTCCCACCAGGAAAAAAAGTATCCTGACTGTGGGAAGAGCCAGACATTACTTGGCTGCATACACCTCCCACCTCATCCGTCCTGGGGACATGAGCAGTGTCTACAACAGCTTTGGGAGGACCTGCTGCTCAGTCATAGTTTATAGCCCTTACCTACAGACCGACCTGGAGCGTGTTTAAACACTCAGCTGCACATGCAGCCCTATCACCTCTTGAAGTTTAAGGAGACTACTCTTGAGCTTAAGGGCTCTCCTGGACTGGAGCCTCAGCGAGCAATGGGAACAGCGGGTTTGGCTCTACCTCTTCTGTGGAAAGTCAGTAAGTTCTTCCATAATTGAGCGTAACGTTGGCCACCATCACCCCTTCCAAGGGACATCCCATCTCCCTGTGGCCAGAGGTGGTGAGCCTACTGTCATTTGAGGGACTTGGGTCTGCCCCTTTGCCCTCTCTGGCAGTTCAGGGTGCAGAATTCCAGCTGCTCGCAAAGTCCCGGTGAAAATATTTTCACTGTTTAAATGGCAAAAGCTGCTGCATTGGAAGCACTGGGAAAGCTTTGCTTGCATGAAATATCTGTTCTCCCTTTATTGTCGGTGAACTGCAGGACCCTAAGGGTTCTTCTCAGAAGTTACTCCATCTACAAGATGTGCAGTACAGGTGGACATGGCTGTACTTTCCCTTTTCACCCACAAGATAAGAGAATTTAGGTCAATTTTCCATAACCTCAGCAAGCTGAAGTGAATACAGTCTGCTGCCCAGAGTTCATCAGCTATGCCCGAGATGTGACAATTTTCCAGCATAGAAATACCCTTCATACAAACCCTCCCTGTGGCCTGGACACATTAATACTTACTTTGCTTAACAGAAAGAAAACTAAAACATGCAGCACGTAACCATTGCCCAGCTACCTAACGCAGCCAGAAGTGACTCTGATCTCACACCTGAACCCTATGGAACAAGCAGCAGTAAATATTTCAGCACTGTTTTAGGGGCTGCTTTCATATTTGTTGAGATTAGCTAAATACTGACAAATTATGACAGCCTTTTTCCTTGTGAAAGCACTCACTCTTTCACATATTCTGATATTAAAAACCCCAGCAGCTCACACAGCAACATTACAGCTGGGAACACTGTGTCCTCACACTGGGACCGTGCTGCTGACCATAAAGCCGGTCTCTGTGACAATGCAGCATCTGCTGGAGTTGGAACACCTTTGGAACACCTAAAATTGACTCTGTGTTCATGGTGCCATTAGTCTGTCTGCTGAAATTTACCCCAGAGAGGCAGACGGGGGTTTGCACACACGGTTACTAAAGAGCTTTCAAAGCGATGATGTTACCTGCAAGACCTTTTCCAAATCACTGCTGTTGCTGCTGTCAGATGGCAGCTCTCTCCCTGGGTATTTGCTTTCTAAGACCATGGGCTAAATAAAGGGTGCTGGTATAAACACACGCCCATACCTGGGTAAGGAATCTTTCCATAGGTGACGATTTCATACAGGAGAATCCCAAATGACCACACGTCAGATTTAATAGTGAAAGATCCGTAATTAATTGCCTCTGGTGCTGTCCATTTAATAGGGAATTTTGCACCTAAAAAAAAAGTACAGGTCTCAATCAAAGGCAAATATAAACACTCAATATCAAGTCTTAAAAGGTCTTCACTTGTCAGTGATACCCCTAAATTAGCAAAGTTAGCAGCAGCTCCTCCTCACCAGGAGTTATCAGCAGAGATGAGCTGCAGGACACACATTGCCACGTTGCAATGTCTTGTGTCAGAGGCGCAAGTAAGATGCCGAAAGTTACGTAGCACCTTTTGACTGTTAGGCATGGTGAATTTCTCCTAAATTTACAGTCCCATTTTCCCTCTGCCTCGTGATCAGGCAACAGTGTTAAAATTTCCATCACCTGGAACTTTGAAAGACACTAATTCTTCCTATTTTAAAGAAAGTCCATCTGGCTTCAGCATACACTTGAATACATTTCACATTCAGCCATAGATGCAAAAGCAGCAGCAAGTCCTATCTTTAAAAGCCCTATCTTAAAATACTGTCTTTTATGCCTAATTAACTGATTCCAGAACCTCCCCCATGAAAGCAAACACCTTCCAGTTAAATAAGAAAAGTTCAAGCAGCTTTTGTTGGGGAATATTACATTAGCTCTGCAGACAAGGAAGAATCTGCTTGTATAGCAGATTCTGCCTCTGCCCTTCTTTCTGAAGCTTTCTGAAGGGGCTGCCCTATCATTCTGGCACAAAATACCAGGTAAGCTAGGAAACTTTTCTGAATGGCAGAAAACACATCAAAGAAACTTGACATAAAGAATTTATAACCCAAAAGGTTCATTTAGTCAGTATAAAATGTCCAGAGCTAGCTAAAAAACACAGCTCCAGGTTCTGTACCTCTGAAACCTGCTTAATCAGACCCTTCCCTCTGATCTAGTGAATTACTGTCACCCAGTGACTACTCCATAGCTCGTCTTCCTTTAATCTCAACTGTGGTGCATTTTCTCTTTCTTCCTCATACTTGAGTTCTTCCGCTCCCACCCTACATTAACACAATTTCCATCCAGACTGTGTGAAAATATGACGTGCTGTCTTTAAAAGGAGAGGGGGAAAGCCAGCCAACAAACCTGCCCCGAAAAGTTACGCTAAAGCCATCTGTGCACGGAAGCATAAATAAAAACTTTTCATTCTGGCAAATCGACTGTGTGTTTTTTGAAAGGATCCTTAACAACACAAGCAAAACACACATGGCAAAACCCAGACTAATGTATTTAACAGTGCGATTTCCCCTCTTGCCAGCCCTGACCCTGCTGCACTGTTACCTCCCATGTGTGCTGAGCAGCGGCGTGACCCAGCCCTCCCGTGTCTCTACACGTAGCAGCACTGCTGCTGAACACGCAAATCATCGCTGCAGTTCCTAAAGCAGCTTCTAAAAATGACCATGTTTTCTTTTCTAAAGGTTTTCTTCTTTCCAGCAACTACAACCCTGAGGGCTCCTTCCCTTCCCCAAGTGACAGGAGGTGCATATAGCATTGAAGGATGTGAAGAGAAAACAAGGTCCTATTTTTCTGGCATTTAATTCGAGTGAGATGGAAGCTGTGGCTGTGCAATTACTTTGTTCAGTGTAGAAAAACCTGGTTGCAGTCAACTACTGTCGATTTATTTTAAATTAATTTGAAGAACAAAGAAATCTTCCCCAAAAGCCTGGGGAGCACAGAGAAGTTATTTGTTTTCTTATTCTTTCTTAAACTTGTTGGCATTAGAACTCTGCCTCTAGGAAGTTCTCAGGACATTTTCTGTCCCAGGTGACCACGGTGTTGTTAGATACAGCCCCGCTGCCTCCCAGAGGCTGAAGTTTTAAAAGACAAAAAAAACCCCACATACCTTCCCTTGCTGTGTATTCGTTGTCCTCGATAACTCTGGCTAGTCCAAAATCAGCGATTTTGCACATCAGTAAGTCCGACACCAGAACATTGGCTGCTCTCAAATCTCGGTGGATATAATTTTTTCTTTCTATGTAGGCCATCCCTTCTGCAATCTGCAACCAGCAAAACAACTGGTTTGATATTTCAACACCACCACCAGCTGCTGCTCTGACCTCTCTTCTTTCCAAGGTATCAGCAAAGCCACTTCCATTTATTCACTGCAGGTATATTTGGAGCATTTTTTAGATGGAAGCAAGGGACGGGGTGATCGCCATGGAAAACCTACTCATAGAGCCAGTCCTGCAAAACTCTACTTACAGTAGCAGCAGCAAAAGAATTGTCTGTGTGAATAACAGCTGCCAGGATTAGAGAGATGTAGTAGAGACATTTCCTGAAACAAAACCTTAATGAAAATGTTCCTAAGATTTCTAACTAAAATATTCTTTTCCACAAATTATTAAGCCATTCATTTTCCAGATACTAAGAAAATGAAAAGAATTAAAGAGATACGGACCTTTTTTTAAAGACTGGTGAAGTAACAGTGCAGATAGAGTTAAAAACCCCTGAAGTTAAAAAAACCCCAACTTTTAAAAGTTAAAAAAACTTTCTATTTGCCCAGAATAGGACTGGACAATCAGGAAACAATTGCTAAGGCATGGAAAACAACTTTATTTTCTTCTACGATGACACGTTCATACATGAGGAGTGTTTGGCAACAACAGCTCTCAGATACTATCGTAAGTAAATGCAATTTGTATTTCAGCAACCCAAATTAATTTCCAAACAAATTAAAGATAATTAGTGTCCTGAAAATATGCACTGGGGATGATAATTTTCAGTATTTGCACAGGCTACCTCTTTTTTTTCTCCCTGAAGAAAAAGATTTTACTTTTCAGAAGAAAGAAAGAAACTGAAAGAATAGTTTCTAAACTCAGAGCAATAAAATCCAATCTGTAGATCCCATTGTGTCCAGAATTTCCAGAGCAGCTAGGAAAAAGGGAAAAAGGAAAAAAAGAAAACCCAGTGCTTGAGAGCTTTCTGTTGTTCTCTTCCTCGTGAGACTCTGGTGAGGGGCTGTTTGCAGGCAAGGCTCACGGGCAGGTCCTTCTCCAGGATGCCCGTGGGCGGGCAGGTGACAGATGACCGCTGGAGCTTGGCCACACAGCTGGGGGACACCCAAGCTCTGAGGCATTACTGAAGCATCAGTGAGGGGCCTTCTCCCGTGCCAGTCCCCAGCACACGGGTACACGGGCTCTTTCCTCTCCTCAGGAGTGGACAAGCTCACAGAGGAGCCCTGGGCAGCTCCAGAGGTGCTCGTTTCAGCCGCGCAGTGAAGCGGGCAGGAGCACCCGAGTGAACTTTAAGAAAACACCAACATCACTTCTGCTTAGCCATTTTTAAAAACTCCCTGAGGGGGGGACTACAAAGGCATCGACAGCCACCACTTACAACACAAAACCACACGGTCTTTGTTCCTCTTTCTCGGCTTAGGCAATGGAAAAATAAGAGCCACTTGCCCTCCCACCTCCTTCCACTGCAAACTTCTTCTTACAAACCGATACACCCTTCCGAGCAGAACGCTACGTTGCCCGGGTACAACACAGGGGGGTTCTCACACTGAACCAGAAAGATGAAGAGAACAAACACCTGCATTTCACATTTTCTAGAAATAAGTAAGATGTTTTATAATGAAGGAAGCGGCTACTGGTCAATAATTGCCACAGAGAGTCTTACCAGGGACTTACAGACAATGGAGGAGCAGTATTTGATTACACAGAATCACAGAACTTCAGGGGTTGGAAGGGACCTTGAAAGATCATCGAGTCCAACCCCCCTGCCAGAGCAGGATCACCCAGATCAGGTCACACAGGA